>QANX01002689.1:9170-21965 GCA_003254975.1 Ochetophila trinervis | reverse complement strand
ACTACACTAATATAATAATTCAATTCAACTCCAAATTTAAGCTAATATAACAAAACCTTCATACCAATAATATTAAACTAATTGCCATATGTTTTGTAAAAAATAATAATAATAATAATCAATTCGGATTAAATCAATTTGGTCTGTTTTTAACATTCCGAACTGAACCGAATCGAACCGAATTTTTATTTTTGATTTTTCAAAACCGATCCAATTCAATTACACTAAAATAACCGATCAAAACAGGTTGGATTGAATTTGATCTGTTGTTTTAATTGGTTAGTCGATTTTTTTGTACACCCTTATTAATACTAGAAGGATCAACAAACATTAATTGTAATATATGTGATTTTGAGTCAAAATCTCCTCTTCCCAAAAATCCAATTATAAAAATTGCATATTTATTACTAATTTACTTGAGAATTAATACACAAAGAAGTTTTGTGAAGAATTAAATGTAGTGTAATCAAGGATGAAAATATCGGTATCGACGGAAATATCGAAGGTTCAAAATACGGAAATATCGACAAAATATCGATATCGATAAAAAAACGAAAGAAATGACAGAAATTTATAGAAAAATATAGAAATTTTTGATGAAATTTCAGGATATGCTTATTTATTAGATACTTTATCAATTTAACTATAAAAATTGAAAAAATATTGAGTGGAAATCATATTTATCATAATTAAGAGATTTATAGTACTCACTGATAGGAACAAAAATATTATTAATTAAGTAATGAATTATTCATTAATCAGAATAATAATACAAGTACATGATTACTTAAATATAAGTCAATATCACATAGAATTTCTTGGTGGTTGAAAATTTTCACTCTCTTCCTCATCCTCATTTCTAGTTCTGTATTGAGAGAAATATTGATCAAAAGGCACATCTCCTTGATAATTTTGCATGTAATTGTTAACATGCCAACCATATGGATCTAATATTTCATGTGAGTGTCTTTGCTGATAGTAATGATATGGTTATTTGTTTTGTATAGTAGGATGCTATTTTTTTTAGTCAAATTTGTAATCATTACATATTCTAAATTAGTTGAATTCTTAATTTTGAAAAACCATGACCGGTTATTTGTTTGGTATGGTAGGATGCTATTTTTTTTATTCAAAATTGTAATCATTACATATTCTACATTAGTTGAATTCTTAATTTTGAAAAACCATGGCCAGTTATTTATTTGGTATGGTAGGATGCTATTTTTTTTTATTCAAAATTATAATCTTTCTACATTAGTTGAATTCTTAACTTAAAATATATCATCAATAAATAATTATAATTTAAAAAATACTCAAATATTTATAAAAATATATCATATTTTAAAATTTAAACAATCTAAATTTCCATGGAAATTTCGTAAATTTTCACGGATATTTCGGAAATTTCCACGGAAATTTTGACTAGTTTGTGAAGCAATTACCTTGGAAATTTTGACGGAAATATCGTGGAAATATCGGAAATTTCCACGGAAATTATGAAAATTTTGACCAGTTTGTGAAGCAATTACCATGGAAATTTCGACGGAAATATCGAAGAAATATCCGAAATTTCGACGGAAATTATAGAAATTTTGACCTTTTTTTTTTGGATGAAATTAATATCTTTCTTCCAAAAAAACCGAAATTTCGCCGAAATTTTTGATTTTTTCATCTATGGGTGTAATACATTTCTCATGGAATTAGCCGATATTTAAACGGCATGGAGATGGACATGTCAGTTTGATATCTATTATAAATTCTGTGTATTATTAATAAAAATAAAACTTTCTTGAAAATTAATAAAGTATAACATCTTCAAAACCTCTGTTCTAAAGAGATTTATTTTTATGTTTAAATGTGGATGATTTCAATTATTATTTTTTTGATGATTTCAATTAATTAGATTAAGAAAATAAATACCTCCTTATCAATTAAACTTTTTAGACTTTTCATGTATTTGACATCTCAAAAGAAGCACGCTTTCAGAATGAATCATACATGATTTGAAACCAAAAAATGTAAAATAATAATAATAACAAATAAACAAAATAAAAAATTGCATTTTATAATTTTTATTTTTATTTTTTCCAATACTATCTCAAAATTTGATTTCTTTTTTTTTTTTACTTGTTTCTTTTTCCATAAATTTCATTGTTTTCATAGTTATGGAACTTATGGTATGGGTGTTACTACGGTCGGTGCTGAGATGGCAAACTCGCCGAGTTTTCTTTTACTGCGAGGAAAGCATCCCAATATCCTGTTACCCGGTTCTCTCTCTTTCTCCGTCTCCAAAACCCTAATCTTCCTTTTTCATTGGAAAAACTTCTCCTTTGGACTCTGCAATTTATTCCCCGGTTAGTTGCTGTTTCCATTGTTGTGCAGATTATGAGAGCTTTGCTCATTATGCTTTGTCTTCGAGTAATTTGTAAATTATTTGTGTAGTTGATTTTTAGATTATAACTGGAATAATTTTAGAAACAATGATTTAGCATTAAATATGATTGCAAAATTGATGTGAAAAATGGGGTTTATCTGGTTTCTTTCCTAATGGGTTGTTGATTCGAACAAGTGTTCTTGAATCCTGATTGTTGAAATCGATCCGGACAATATCTTGGAACTGTTTTTCTTGCATAATTTCTTTGAAGGAAAGAGAAAATTGGCCAAAGGAACGAAATTTATAGTATTTATATGAGAACAAAATGTGTCGTTTTAAGAGAATTTGGAATACACATAGTTGGGAAAATATTGATTTTATTGTAAGCTCCAATGGAACAAAGAATTCAATAGAAGTATAATGATAAGGGTATTCTTGCACTAAAGCATCTCCTGTTTCCTCCATTTTTCCTTTTCACTGCATCAGAAAACACCTCTTTTGGACGTTAGGACTTCAAAATTAGTTATAGATATTATAGTGCTCATGAATGAATATGACTCACAAAGTTAACCTCTTTCGCACTTGACATGTATTATATAGGGTGTCTACGAAATTAGCTTAACTAAGGAGGGGCTCTTAGAGAAAGGCTTTTAATTTTCCTAATTAATCTTTAGTTACCAATTTTGGTTTACTGGGAGAAAGATTTATTAGCTTAAATGCTACACTTCCCAGATTTTAATTTTTAACTTTTGCACGGATGGAAATGGAATTACTTTTCTTTAACAAGTTTCATATGCCATTTTTAATCTATGCAGTTGATTAGGTACCTCAAACCCAGATTGATAGTATATCGGACCGATTCATGGCAGGTAGTGGCCTGCAATCTGTGGGTCGTGTGAAGCTAACTGATCTAGTACCTGCTGAAGGCCTACCATCTGATGCGTACAAATTATCAGTTTCAACTTTATCTCAATCACTGGCCCAATACTCTGCTGCAATCATTCAGTTTTCTGCGAGTGATGGAGCTCTTTTGAGAGCCGGTTTAGATTCTGCTCGCCTATACTTCCATCAAAAAGCACCATATCCACCTGCAGAATTGATTAATACCAATGACCCCCGTGAGTGGTGCAAGACGTCTGGTTACTATGCCGATCCTCAACAGTGGCAAGAAACCTATGATTATAGACCTGGCCTCACTCCTCCAGAGCTCAACAATACAATAGAATTTCCTCCAGCTGGTTTGCCAGATATATTTTCTCTCCTTGGGAAGGCAGCTAGGGATATTCTAGATGCTATCAGCTACTATTTGAACTTGCGCAGCTCACCCTTTTCGAACATACTTGATAATGTTCCCTTGAGAACTCGGGAAATATCATCTTCTGTACTATCTGCCTGCTGTCATGCAAGACCATCATTTCAGGGAGCCCAACACCATAGTTTTGCAACCCAAGAGGATGGGCAGTTGATAATGTTTTCTGACCATGAGCATCAAGTTGACAAAAGCTTGATATCTCTTGTGAAGTCGGATAAAGCTGGTCTACACATAAAAGACTTCCAAGGTCGATGGGTTCTTGTGGATGGAGATCTTGGTCCACAAGAAGCCATTGTCTACCCTGGACTTGCACTCTATCAGGCAACTGCAGGATATGTCAACCCAGCACTGCATAGAACAGAGATCGGCAATCTGCAGAATAACCTGTTTGGGCGATGTTCTCTGTCTTTCAAACTCATGCCCAAATCTATGACTAGTCTCACTTGTTCAGAGATGAGAGCTGCTGGTCATGGAGTGGAACCTCAATTTCAGCTTCCAGTTCCAGTTGAGGACTTTATGCAGAAATCCCACCCAACTGATCAACTCTTTAACAGGCAAAATTTCCAAACTTTCAATTTTCAGGCAACCCAAGATGGTAAGCACCGATCTAATTATTTTTCACAGCCTGATTGCTTAATTGGTTGTAATTGCATTATTTTCATACAGGAGGCTGTTGTTAAACTTGCAATAAATATGTGAAATTTGTTCTATTATGGTATGATATCTACCATCTTTTATTTTATCTCTTTACTTAGGATAGGTTCTTCATTTATTTGGCAAATATTTTTTTACTTAAAAAATGTGTTTGGATTTTAGTTGTTACTCAGACAGATTTGCAACATGTGCACGCACACAAAACAAAATTCAAGTATTAAGGTATTGTTTTGGACTTCCATTTCTCCAAGGAGCATTTGATAATTTATTCGTTTAATTTCAATGCTAGATCACTCCATTAAGGCTTTGTTTTTGTCCTTTGAGAAAACTATATGTGAAATGATAATATTCATTTTTGTGATATGTTGGAATTTCAACCTAATGTTTACTAGCTATTTCACTGATTCATTTGATGAAACCCCCTTGATGTTGGATTGTTATTGCTTTGTCTTTGTGTGAGTAGCTCTTAGTGAGAAGCTTTTAACATCAGGTCCTTGGATCGATGAAATGCTGGTACAGGATCTATAAAATCTTCAATGAGGAGGAGAAAGAATGATTCAAGGTCCAAACCTCTGCCACCTTCAAAGAGATTACGGCTTGAGGCTCAGAGAGTTCTAAAGGAAAGAGTTCAGGACATTGCAGACAAGAAAGGAATTAAGCTGAGGTTCTGCAACCTGAAGGAGTGTGAGAATCATGTTCATACTCTTGATAGTCCATGTGCGAGTATAAGAATGGTGATAGGCTGGCCATCTGGAGTGCCATTTGTTCATCCCCATGATCTACCAAATAAGGCAAAGATTGGTTTTCTTGAAGCATATGAACCTGGATGGACTGCAACTCATGATATGGAGTTAAGTCTAACTGAACCTGGACAGACCAGTCAACACTCGGCTAACTGTAATTGTAAATCCTGTTCAAGTTATATCTGCATAATCATTCATTCTTGTGCTGCTTGTTTATATACATTTCTCGTCATCGTTGACTTTATAAGCTTATAGAAACAACTCGGTAATAATGTAAATGAAATGCTGATATAGGTATTTTTGTAAAATCATCCATATAATTTTTGTTGCACCAATGAAAATATTTGGTCTCGTGATGTTCTATTCATTATAAATTATTCCTTCTTTAGGAAAAGTTTGAAGAGTCATAAGACAGGTTGTCCAGCAATTTTATAGATATTTGCTTAGGTCACAAGTTTGCTTTAGGAGTTAGATGTAATCAGCATAGTTAGTTTATACATCCCCATTTTTTTGCCTCTGCATTGTGCTCGTTTCATTTGTATAGTTGTGATTCACATTTACAAAATGAATTTTCACTTCGCAAGTATTTTGATCTGTTTCCCCCATTTTCATTTATTGCTATCGACAATATTCTTATTTATATTTCGCCTTCTGCAGGAATCAATCTCCTTGATTTCCAATATGGCCATCGTGTCAATTTCCATTGACACTGGTGTTTTCGGGAATCAAGCTCGATGATTTGCAGCTTCTTCTTACTAGATAAGCTTCTCTATGCTCTCACCGAAGACCTGGCTATGACCCTTTAGCTATTTTGCACATGTTTTTCATTAGCAATGAATTACATGAATGAAACATAGGGTCCATAATCCAGTGTTAGGTTGCTTGTGAATAAAAAAGGTTTTTATAAAAATACACTCAATCTTTGACAGGCCTTAAGGGTTCCCGATATATATGTTTTTCGAGTGCCCTCTGAGAAGACTATTGTGAGGATCAGAGAAATGAAGTCTGCATTAGAGATTGAAATGGAGTTCAAGCGTTGAAGGTGAAAACAAAGTCTTGAGCTACCTTTTTGGCAGCTCTTTTTTTTGTTTTGCTCTCTCTCACTCTCTCTCTCTACAAAGTGCCTGCCTGCTGCAGTGTTGCATAAAAGAAGATTGTCTCGATTTTCTTACAGATGCAGTGGATGTATATAACCAATTATAAGATGATCAATTGTACTTTTGAAACTAGATGTCGGGAAGCAAATACAATTGCAATTTTTTTTTAAGATATAAAATAGAATTGTGATTTTCAATACTTACATTAACTTTGTTTTTGGGTTACTTTTGCTTTTAGTCATTTAAAAGATAATTTCGTTGCTCATTATTTAAAATAATAATAACGTTGTGAATACCCCTTTACATATGCGCTTTTCCTTCAGGTTATCGTTGTGTTGGATAATTATGGAAAAGTGTGGCTTCAGAGAATTAGAATTTTCAAATTTTGAGAAAGCATGTGGGAACAACATAGGGAAGGTGTCATTGAGAATTTCTAAAAAACTAGTTATGAAATTTTTTCAAAATACAAATTTATTCTTATTTTATGATATAAAATTTAATATAATTACTTTTTACTTAACATTTTTTAATATACGAAAAAACTGATTCTTTATAAAACTAATTTCCCTAAAACTAAATCCTAAAATTAATTTCCTTTGGAAGATTGACACTTTCCAAACAGGACTCGATAGAAAAAAAAAAAAAAATAGCGATTTTAATTCAAAATGGGAATTCTACTGGTTTTGATTAGACATAGAAAGAAGAAATAAGAATTAGACGCAGTAGTATGTATTTTAGCATACAGTCTGCTGATTTATTGCTTAATTATGATGTTACATTGTTTAAAAAAAAAAAAAGGGTTTTATGTGTCTTAATTAATTCCTTATTTACCTCGAACGGTGTTAGAGTAATGGATATGAGTTCCAAATGGATTAAAACACGGCCTCTGACAGGGACAGTGTAAAATTGATTACTATAAATGGAAAGTCGTTAAGGATCCCTAAAAACATTTTTTTCTTTTTTATAGATATATTCAAAAATAATTTGACTAAAGAAATTAAAGAAACAAGATCTAGATTTTTTTTTTTGGGCAAGAGAAAAGGTAAGCTTGAATACGATATAACTGAAAATAAACTAAAAAGTTTGACTGGTAATCATATATTCATAGAAATTTTGAACTTAAGAGATGCTCAAAAGGTCTTAATACTTTAGCCCCTAATTTGATTCAATAAACACAAGTGGAACAAAGAGAATTCAGAATAAAACTCAAAATACCAACTGAATATAATTTTTTTTATTCTAAATAAATAAAATGAAACCAATCGCTATGGCATTTTGACTTTTGAGCATGTTAACAAACTAAACTGCCCAATTGCTATTGCATCTACAAGACTACCATTTTATGTTTTTTTCTTAATCCTTCTCCAGTCTCCAGCATATGAAAACATTTCTTAAAAGAAGAATCAAAACTAGAATGAGAGTTGCAACAATACCTACATGATTCTATCACCGATTATCATCTACAGAATGCAGACAGAGCGTAGACGAACGGGGCACGCTGCTTTGTCACTGGTTGATAATCTTGGCAAAACACTTCCTACCTCTTTCAAAGGGTAAAAGGTGCAAGGGGTATCAAGCTAACTAAAACAAACAGAGATTAAAGTTCCCCACAAGCAATCCAATGACTCAGCATCTATTTTCTCTCGGTCAGAAAATTGAAAATGTCTTTCTCAGCCCCGAAATGGTGGAGGTTGGTTTTCGAAAGGCAATTCAATCAGTGTAGCATTAGCATAGAATTCTTCCAGGTTGTAGAAAGCTCGCTGTGGAGGAAGAAATATATGGATAACTACATCACCTGGAATCAAGAAACCATGTAATGCTAGGTTAATAACTCTGGAGTGCCGGATTAACAAATATACCAGGCAAATCCATATCTCAATTCTCAAAGCACCAATACCACCGGAATAACTTTTTCAGTGCTTTTGATGAGCCAATAAAAATCTCAACCGTAGGTCAACAACAAACTTTAAAGTCAGTTCAGAGATATGCTCATAACAGGACCATGGATGAAATGTCAAATGAGCAACATAAAATCCCACTTGTTGTAGAAGCAATACTCAATGTAGCTCATATTGCTCATGAGATTGATATAATTGAACTGGTTTATATGGCTAGGAACTTAGGCAACCACAAAAGCAAGCAAACTAAAATCCACAACTTCCAAGTGAAATGCACTGTTATAAAAAAAGAAAAAAGAAAAAAAAAACTTACCAAAATCCAACAGGGTCCATGAATTGGGTTTTGAGTCCCCGGTTGGCATTTTTCCATACTTTTTCTCAGCCAGATCTCTCATCTTGGACCTAAAATGCAAGAAAAGAGCTAGATTTGAACATTGCAGCCTATTCTGACTAAAAATTTAGCAAACTACGCATATGACAAACACAAAATTGACATCTATACCCAATAGCATCAATTTGAGGGCGAGAAAATGCTGTAGCAATAATAAAGAATCGAGTCCAATACACAAGAGGCTTCACAAAAAGGACCTTTATATCTCCAGCTTTCACCTCATTAGCAACCTTAGCCATTTCCACAGCAACTACAGATGTGGAAAGGAATCAGTATTAGTTGTGTATTATGTATTTAAACATTTAAAGTTTTAAATCATATACTTTAGAAAGTACATTTTTAACTTGTCTTCCATTTATAATCTTCAGAATACAATGACTTCAATTAAAGACTTTTTTTTTTTTTCAGAATAATTGATGAGATTAGCTTACAGGATAAGCTCTCGGCATCATCATCAACCTCTGCACTTGGAGGCTTTTTGTCATTTCTCCTATATACCACCTTTCCATATCTATCAAACAAGCGATCAAACATATCATCTGTATCTTCACTTACATTCTGCATAAAAAAGATAAGAAAAAAAATGTCAATGATTAAGAAAACAGCATTCAAGGTTCAAAATCACATCACTTGAGATAGTAACATAAGCAAACTCATTGTCAGAAAGCTTACCGTAGCCCTACCCAAACGCTTGCTTATATATACGCTCAAATGAATATCCTCATTTTTGGCATAACATAGCTAATGACTAACCAATGCCCTATGCCCATAAAAATAAATAAATAAATAATCATATGTCGTCAATTTCCTATTACTTTGACGAATGGATACGTTAAAAAAAAATAATCCAAAACCATCAAACTCTCGCTTATTAATTATAAGCTCTCTCATTGACATGAAATGCAAGACCCTCCATCCTAGAAGTGTAGAAGCTAAAGACCCCCGACCTTGCCTTTTTTCCATTGTAAGAATGGGTAATGTCCATGGATGTCTGGGAAACTTGAGAAGCATTATCATCTACATTAATCCTGAACTCCACAAGCATTATCCTTTCACTGTTTCCGAACCCAATAAGCAAAAAGCGTAAATTTCATCAACGAACCCAATTTATAAGTTAAAATTTACACACACACACAAAGGAAATCACTTTTTCAAGTAGAAAATACACAATTCGAAAACCCAAATAGATAAAGCTCGTGTGGATTCGTAAAATGGGAAACTGAAAAGTAATACCTGAGTGAAACTATCTTCAGCTTCTTTTCCCTGAGCCTTACAAGAAGTTAACAAGTCCCTTGACTTTAAATGCAACTTCTTGCTTCTCTGTGTTTGCCAAAAACACTTGCAGCGTAACCAACCGAGAGGATAAATTTTGCCCGAACTTTCAGGCAGCTTGGATTCAACACGACCCAGTTGCCGGATAGAGGCACCGACTCCGACTCCGACTCCGGCTAAAGACAGAGCAATAGGCACTGCCATGTTGCAGACTGATGGAAATGGCAGAGGGACTGATATTTTTGAAGATGTTAAAGAAGATGCTACATTATCACTTCGATGACCCTCTTGTCCTCTCAATTGGGCCTCAATAAAAGCCCAACTTTTTTTATTTTTATTTTTGTTGAATAATGCCCAACTTTTCAATGTTTATATAAGTTATTTTAAAACATTATTTATCATTTAAAAGGTTCAGATATTTTTCTGAAACTATTCAAATGTTTAGTTAACTTTGCTTTTAGATAACAACCATTGAAGTTTTAATGGGTTTCTATTGAAAATGAAACCTAAAGTTTGAAAATTTAGACACAAAAAGTCTCTGAAACTTTGTTTCTTTTTGGTTCCGTGTCGGCTGTGAACATAGGTTTATGGGATGTGACATGTAACGTTGTTATCTCATACGCCTCTACTTTTCGCTTTGAATCCTTTGTAAATTGTGGCTTGCCAATGGGACTTTGGCTGTCTAGTTTGGTTCCCCGTTAAGCAAAAAAATACCATGCTTTGATGAAAGGACATCTTGAACACTGCATATTCATATGGAGAGTTTTTGTGTAATTTTAATATGGTCCCAGAACGTATTAGTAAGGAAGAAGATCGGTTTGTAGCACAAATACACATAGTATATAAAACAGTGTAATTAAGAAGGCAAGGAAACAAAAACTTCACTAATGAACCAGAAAAATACAATACGGAATCTTTTGCATGTAAACTCCACAAATGACAATATGATAACGGGATATTTCATACATAAACCCCCAAATGATAAATATCAACTCTTGATGATACGCAATTTTCTCCCAGAGAATCACATCGTTCCTGGCAACTAATACTACTACTACAGAGATAGTGAAGAGAGAACGAAAGGGGCAGAAAGACGAGGGTAGAGAGAGAGGGAAATATTAACTACGGCTTCCGAGGTGGTGAACTGCTGCTGCTGCTATTGCTACCGCTTCTTCCTCTCAAAGGCCTAAACATAAAACAACTTTAATCAGAAAAAACTGATAAACTGCCTACAAGCTAAAAAAGAAAACCCATACACAACAAGAACATATATGCCAGCAAGCAAACATATCTCACTAGCCCATGCCCATGACATCAGAAAATAATATAAATGTATTTAATTTGAAACTGCAAGCTTAACTGGGTGTTTAATATGATCATGCATATAACAAAAAAGCTAAGGAGAAAAACAAACAGAAGATGATTAATGAGTTTATCCTCTTGATATTTTGTTTCCTACTGACTGATATGAGAAAAGTGTGAAATGCTTGTACTTCCAACTATAAAATGCTATGAAACATGCATAAAATAAGAAACTAAACAGAGTATTTCAATATGTTAGATTTTGAACTACTGAATTGCATAATGCATAAACAATAGAGCTCCAACATCTCCATGACATACAAACAGGGTAATACATGTAGCACTGCCTTTGAAGTAGAAAAGATAGGTTTTCAATCCATTAGAAAGAAAAGAATAATCCCACCTTGCTAGGAATGATGAAAAAAGATAAATAAAAATAGAAATGTAACAAAAACAATGAGCATCTAAGATCTGGTTAAAATTAATATAAAAAGCTATCAACTGGATCGGAACTGTGAAAAAATAAAAAAAAATCATGCATATTTTACCTCTTTGGACTAGGGGATATCTTCCGGGTTACCTGTTAAATTAAAAAGAATAAGACTATAAGGCACCATACATTGAAAGGTCAATAATTAACACCAAGAAAACAAATACAAACCTTCCGTGGACTAGGTGATCCAGAGTATGAAGACGACCTCCCACGTCTCGTGGCTGGTGCTCGACCCCTATAACAAAAAAACACAAAAAATGCAGGCACATTAGGCTACAAAAAGTATAACTAAAAGAAAAAAATGAAATAAGGTGGACAAACGATTTAAGTATTCTGATTTCTGATGTATGGAAAAAAAATAAAAAGTAAAAAATTGTAGATTTGGATATTTAATGTCACCTTCGTGGTGGTGGTGATATTGATCTTGAACGTGAGCGAGCAGGCCTACGAATAGGAGAACGAGTACGTCTACGACCAATTGGAGACCTTCGAGGACTACGAACCCGTCTTGGAGGGGAACTGACTCAAAACAAGCATTCTTAATAAGAAAATCAAAATAAAAAAGAATATAATAAAGCTTATATCAAGCTTTCTTTCTAAACACACTTTATAAAATGATATTTAAATGTCAATGCAATATTCATCATGACCAGCTACTATGCAACCATTACAACTATTCAAGAAAGGAATAATACAGAGCATGGATGAGAAAAAATTTAAACTAGAATTCAAGACCTCTTGAAGAGAATGTTTTGTAATAGAAACTTAAAGGCTATTCAACTTCAATTTCTCCATTTTACTACTTGTAGCACAATGACTATCAAACGAAGTCTATCGAAAAATTGTGCATGCATACCAGAAGCCAGTTGCATGCCATTACAATTGTTATTAACTCTTAGCAACAGACGTCATTTAGAGTGAACTTGAAGTGCAACTGTTATTCACTCTTAGTAACAAAATTCATTTAGAGTGAACATGAAGTGCAAGTTAAATAATTCCATACATGTGAATTATATCTCTATTACTTCATGAATACTATTTTCTTATATTGAGTTATAAATTGTAATTTGTTCATGATCACAACCAGTTAAGAACTTAATAAAAAATTAAGCACAGTTACCGGCGCCTTGGAGGAAGGGGAGAGCGTCTACGAACAGGACTGCCACGCATCCTTCTAGGAGAGGGTCTACTACCATGAATAAAATACAAAGTCAAGAACGCTTAAAGCTCAAAATGAAAAAAAAAAAAAAAAAAAAAAA
>QANX01002688.1:1739-42466 GCA_003254975.1 Ochetophila trinervis | reverse complement strand
AAATGCAAAATAAATAGTATTGATAAGATAATTAAATCAATTTTGGTGTGAAACCAAAAAAAAATACTGGTCAACAATCTCATTAAATTCAACACCTTTGCTTCAGTAATTTGAGTTATGAATGCTTTTTCAAGGGGCTTGTTGTCACCTGCCCAATGATGAACAGGTGACTATGCAATTGATTCAAAGGTTTAGTTTTGAATGTTTTTTTTCTAGGAACTTACGTACTGTCACCTGCCCAATGATGAACAAGTGACTAAGCAGTTGGTTTTAAGATAAAAATTAAATAATTTCAATTATATGTAAATAAATAAAACTATGAAAAATGATATTTTCTAATGTGAACATGCCAATTGGAAAAGAATCACGTCATGTGCATATGCCACGTATATATGATTTCCTTTTCGGCTGACAACGAATGAGCTCCCTCTTGCTCTGGCCTGGAGGTTTTGTTTCTCTGGTTGAACATAAAAACAATGATTTCCTTTTCATTTCGATTAAAATATTAGAAGGGATATAAAAACCATAATTCTCATTTTATTTTATATTCATTTACTTTTAAAAGCATGAATTTAAGCGAAGATAGAACATGCGAGGCTTAAAAAAAAAAAAAATGTTTATAATACTCCACGTTGTATGGGAGGTTAGTTTGATGATATGTTATTTTATTTTATTTTTGGGTGTGAAATCTCTCTAATGGAATAATATCTCTACAATATATAAGACTAAAATAAAATTTAACAGATTTTTTGACAAAAAAATCTATGTGATGAGTAAATTAAATATACTTAAAAAAAATAGATGTAAAGCCAATTGAATAAATTCAACTTAACAGAAACTTAACCTAGTTGGTTTTATGTTAAATAGTCAGATTAGTTAAGTAAAACTTAAATAATAGAATACATATTAATCTATTTTTTTAAAAAAATTAATGTGTTGTCTGCTGATGTTTAGGCTATGCTTTGTATTTAATAAATTTTAATATTTCAATATTAAATATTAAAATTTTTTTAATAGAAAATTTAATTTAAAAGTTACATATATGATAGTAAATGTAGGGTTGCATTTATAAGAATTAGTGACTTAAATTATCTAAAGTTATCATGAAAATTGAAATACATATTCAGGTCCAAAAAGGATATCAACATATGAATTTGAGTATTTTAACTTATGTTGTGTGTGAGATATATTGTCTAGATTTATTGCAAAATGTTAACCGTTTAAAATTATTATATTCACTGCATTACGATATGTTTTACTAAAGTAAGTTTAAGTTCAAATGACACTTCTAACCATTTTTTTTTTTTGGTAAAAAAATTATCCATCTTTTATGCTTTGCATACATGCATTGCATATACATATTAGTATTAATTTGTTACCAATGTGGAGTAATGTTGAAAATTAATAAGCTTCGAAAACAAATTACATAACAGTGCAATGATAGGTATAATGTTAGGCGCCTGTCATACTTTGGTTTTTCTAATTATTTATTCAGAAAACATCGCGCTCAAAGATAAATGTGATGTCATGCACCTATTAGGCTTAGGTGTAACTAAAGGTTTTTTTCCTGTAAATGCCAAGCACGTTAACAGATGCCATATCAGGCACATGTTATGCAACAATTATTATTGAACATTGATTTTTTTAGCTTTCAAAAAGAATATTTCAAAAAGGTGTAAAATTTTTACAAAAAAGTGCAACTTTTATAGAAAGTAGCACAAACTCGGAAAAGCTGTGAACCTGTCAAAAGTGTGCAAATAAGCATTATATAAACATCTTTTCCACAGTTTAATTTTTCAATTCTTTTTGTACATACATACATTGCATATTGAGGAAATACAATACAATTCAAGACTAGGTTAAAGTTTGGTAGGCAAAAACTTTAACAACAAAATAGTTTTATCCTGAAAATATGTACCTATTGAACTTCAAGCACCTGGAGATGGATGAAAATCGCTCTTAAAGACATTGCCTACTGCAAGATTCTATCTAATTTGAATCTACTATCTCAAGTCAGGATTAATTTGCTTTATATTTTTTTTATTGTATCACATGTTTAATTAATATTGTATATATATATATATAAATTCTGCATATCCAGTATGCATATATATATATATATATATTTCCAGTTTTGTTTATATATAATTATCTGTTTATTTTCTTATAGTTTGTGTATTTGTCTAACAGTTTATGCATCTGATGATGATGTTTGATAGGATGCATATTGATCATTAAATTCAAAATTCGCTCTTGCTGCTTATGTTTGCACCGATAACAGCAGTGTGAGGTGCTTTTGAATAAGAATTGCAAATAAATAAATAAATAAGAGAGCTTTCTAGAAATCCATAAATGGTAATATATAGAAGAAATCTTGTAATAGATATAACAAACCCATATGCCATATGTAAGAATTCTATATCACTATAAGAAATCATGAGAAATCCTTATGAATAAAATATGAAGGCTCTGATATAGATATGAAAAATCCATAATGGCCATATATATATATATATATATATATATTTCGTAATGTCCATATATATATATATTAATATTTGTATATATATATAAATTCATTCAACAAAAATATGACAATATTACATGCGAATGAACCTTCGCACCCCTAAATTTTGACTCCTATAAACATGAATTTATAAGCATTAAAAAAATTAAAATCTTACTCATCCTTGATGTGTGATTGACAACAGTTGTATTTTTTTTTCTTTGGCGGTCTGTTGTAGCATTTCTGTGCTTGATAAATATTCAAAAAAAAAATTATTGTAGATTGGTCCCTTTAATTTCATCTTTTTTATCTTTGGACTGTGGAAGATTGGTTAAGGTTTTGTTTCATTTACCAATTGTCTTGTAATTATTCACCCAAAAAAAAAAAAAAAGATGTAGTTTTTTATTTATTCGCCAAAAAAAAAGAAAAAAGATGTAGTTTTTTATTTGATTGGATATTTAAGAAGTAATGAATTTTACCCTACAGTAACTAAATACGAAAGAAACCTTTTCTTTTTCATTAACCAAAAAGAATTAAAATTCTCTTTTCATTATTTTTACCAAAATTAGCTAGTTATATATGATAAAACTAGAATGTTCCGAATCACAAATACAATTTTATTTTCCTCTTCAAATAAAATTTACTAAAACAAAAAACAAGAAAATTAAGAAATAGAAACCATTTACAATCTATAATTATTTAAAAAACCAATTTTTTTTTTAACCAATTCATTGTAAAAAAATTAATTAATAATTAAAGCTAAAACATATAAGAAAGCAAAATGAAAACTTTTTTGAAGGAAAAAGAAAAAAAGAAAAAATATATATAAACTATAACATATAGATAATCAAGTACAGTATGCTCATACTTAAACTTCTCCTGATTGGTCAATCACAAGGAGAACAACTTTTAACGGTCAGTAGTTGAGTCAACCAAACGAAAGCAATTGACTCCCACAGTAGACGAAGTAGTCACCTACACACCCAACCACTACTCGCCCCAACCCACAAAGGTTTCCCCTCATGCAAGGAAGCTTCTTCGCAAACACTCTCTATTGACAAAATCATCTCTCTCAGTCTCAGCCCACCAAACATTTCCTTCTTTGACCAAAACCCTCCAATCCGTCTCTTTCTCACATCTCTTTTTAGGGTTTGCTCAAACCCTTTTTCGCAAAATCTTATCTGATTATGTAACTGTTCTTCTTTCTCTTTCTGATCAAAATTCGATCTGAGAAAGAAAGAGGGTTTTTTGGATTATTTGTTTCTTTTTTTTTCTGGGTTTTTCAGTGGGAAAAATTTTGGTCAATGGTTTCATCGGATGCTTCAGGGAGGGATTTTTGCGACGAGCAGGTGTGGCCTCCGGGGTTTCGATTTCATCCCACCGACGAGGAATTGGTTCTTTATTATCTGAAGAGGAAGATCTGTAGTAGAAGGTTGAAGCTCGACATCATCGCCGAGACTGATGTCTATAAGTGGGACCCTGAGGAATTACCTGGTGTGTTTTTTTTTTTTTTTTTTGAACTTTTTTTCGTGGCTATTTATGGGTTTTCAGATCGTTTTGTTATCTGGGTATTTTTGAGTTTGTTTCGGATTTTGTGGTTATGATGGGTTATACTGCTGTTGGGGTTGTTTGGAAAGTGGGAAAATTGGGTAGTTGCGGTGAAATTGGCTTTGTTTTATTGATTATGGCTGTTCTGTGTACCAAGTCGTTGGTTTGTTTTGTTTGATTGCTTAGCGTTTGGATTTTGGTGTAAGGGACTGGTGTGTGATTGCAAAATATGGTCTTATTGTTTAGATTTTGATATCATTCCATTTTTGAGTGTTGTTTAAATAGTTCTGACCCATGTTGGGTGAGTAGTATGAATCGATTCTAAGGGTTTGTTTGATTAGGAATGTTATGGTCCTTGGTTTCAGATGGATATTTGATTTGGTTTTGGTTAGTTTTAATTCTTGATTATTTGCACGTTGGTTTGGAATTTTTTTTTTTTTGTGGGTTCTTATGTAGGATTATATTTTTATGCAATTTGGTGCTTTTTGGTGAAATGGATTGTTTATCGAAGCTTTAGTTTGGTCTTAACTGGACGTTTGTAGTCAGATTTTTACTGTTAGTTGACTGCTTATATAAAAGAAAAATAAGGATGTTTATGTATATACTCATATTTTTTGTCTTATTATATCTGGTTTCAGCATAGTGAAATGTTGGCTTGTCTTCAACTTCAAGGTGTGTAGGTTTATGTTGTCGAGTTAGGACTTTGATTGTTGTAAATTAGCATCATCTTGATGTTGTTCAGAATTTGGCTTGGGTTCTTGCTGTGATGTATATAAATTCTTCTTTGTTTGTAAAATTGTAAGTACAGTTATTTTTATTTGTTTGTTTAATTTGGACCTCTATAAGATAGCCTGCAGGACCCTTGTGCAGTGACAGATTTTCAATTTTTTTTTAACTCATATGCGATTCTAGATTATAAGCAGTAAAAAATCCTTGTTTTGTTTTTTTTTTTTCTTTTTTTTGCTTGCATTTTTATTATTCTATTCAAATTTATCTGTTATCTTACAAGGGAAACTCAAAATAATGTGCAGGTTTGTCTAAATTGAGAAGTGGAGATAGGCAATGGTTCTTTTTCAGTCCTAGAGATAGGAAATACCCTAATGGGGCAAGGTCAAATAGGGCAACCCGACATGGCTACTGGAAAGCTACAGGAAAAGATCGTAATATAACATGTAATTCTCGTGCAGTTGGTGTGAAGAAGACCTTAGTTTTCTATAAAGGACGTGCACCTTCTGGTGAGCGCACTGACTGGGTAATGCATGAATACACTTTGGATGAGGAAGAGTTCAAGAGATGCCAGAATGTAAAGGTATCAATCTGAGTGGCTTATTTTCAATTAGTTTTCCATATTATTATATCTTTCCTTTATTAACTTTTATCCTTCACTCTGTTTTCTAGGAATATTATGCACTTTACAAGGTCTACAAAAAAAGTGGACCTGGTCCTAAAAATGGCGAGCAATATGGAGCACCCTTCAGAGAAGAAGAGTGGGCTGAAGACGAATGCCCAGATTTTAACAATCCTGTAATTCTGAATGTTCCAGTTAAGAAAGACAACGAGATTAATTCAAATGGTGATGTTAGAGTTCAAAGACAAATCCAGCCTCCTTTGAATGATCTCGAGGAGTTCATAAAACAGATCACTGAAGACCCGCTTGACCTGCCATGCAACAATGATTACACTTACACCCTTTCTCAGGTTTGTTATTTATCTTCTCTCTCTTTCTCTCTCTTTAGTTTTTGTGATTTTCCTTAACATCTTCCCCTTTTTATTGATTAAAAGAATGGTTCTTGTATTGTTGTATGTTGGCTTTTGAATATCTGGAATGGTGTGACAAATTCAGAATAAATTGAATTCCTTGACCATAGTAGGTGCCTGAGGTATATAGTCTAGGAGGTGGTGTTCTAGACTAGTCACAAATGACGGAAATAGGAGTAACCATGGTAGATAAGTTGAAGGATACATTTTAAACTCCAAAAGAACTTATTAGGATAATTATGTGATCCGTGAAAATTGTGTTACCTTCCCTTTCATGAGTGTCATCTTTTAGGTTTCTATTTGGTATATATATGTTTCCATGCATAAATTTTCATTGCTAGTAAGGATGATCATCAAAGTACTTAATAAATTATAAACTATTTGTATAATGACCATGTTAATGACGCGGGTTACAATTCTTACAATTGTTGTTACTGGTTGGTAAGGGTTACCACTGTAACTTTGGATGGTATTCATGTGGGTACCGTAGAATTCCTGTTGTTTGTAGCTTTATATTATTACAGAAACTTATCATCGCTCATGAAATTTATTCTTGTAGGTTGCGAGTGAACAAGAAACTCAAAGTACTTTGGTGGATCCATCCTCCAGAGATATTATTTTTCCAGAACCTGTGCAGTCCAATATTCAGCAGTGTAATTTGCCGGCCAGCTTTGACTTCACTGAGTCAGCTATCTCCCAATTTCAATCACATGAGGCATCTGAGGTCACATCTTCATCTAACCTTCATGAACAGGAGCCTCTCATATTACCTGATGAGGATTTCTTGGAGATGGATGATCTACTTGGTTCTGAACCTGATTTTGAAGACCCAGAGAAATCCGTTCTTAATTTTCAATTTGATGAGATTGATGGGTTAAGTGAGCTTGATCTGTTTCAGGATGCAGGCATGTTTCTGAATGAAATGGGGCCAACTGATCAGGCAACAATTTCGCATCCATATGTAAATTCCCTTGAAGAGAATATGGTAACTCAATTTGATGACCAGTTACAAGCCAATGCGACTGGTGCAAGCCTGGTTAATAATCAGATGTATCAAGGAGATGTAGGCCCAATTAACAATCAGATATATTCAGACAGTGGTCATATTAACAGTCAGCTGTATCCAGATGGTGTAGAGCAAATCAGCAATCAGTTCCATCCAGATGTTTCAGCTCAGATTGACAATCAGCTGTGGGCAGATGTTCAGGGGATAAATAACTATACTTCAGCAGAAGGAAATTACGATTCTCTGTTAAATCCCTCTTCAGGTACTTTAATCTGTGCAGTTTCATTGCAGTGCTTTTTAAACAGCTATAATTACTGAACAATGTTGTGATCTGGAGATTGTCGCTGGCTTTCATTTGCCGATCTTCACAGCTGTGGAGGTGGTGAAAAACCTATGTGGAATAGGGATTTGAGCCAGCTTCAAAAGCTCTTGTAACAAGTATTCCTCCCTTGTGTATTGATTTCAATGATTGAAACTACTGTTCTAATTTTGTATTCCCATTTCCTGACTGGCAAACAGGAAATTCTCTCTTTCCAAGAGAATTTCTCAGTATAATAAGGTAGGCAGTTTCTAATATTGTAAGTTCTGGTCGTTTTTAGGTGTGGTATGTGATTCTTCAAATTATCAAGTAGAAGCAAATCAAAATCAAAGTGGCAATAACAGCAATGCTGCTACAAGTCGACTTTCTTCAGCTTTATGGGCCTTTGTGGAGTCTATACCTACAACTCCTGCTTCTGCTGCTGAGAATGCATTGGTTAATCGAGCTTTTGAACGGATGTCTAGCTTTGGCAGGATGGGAATAAATGCTAGAAACACAAATGATGTTGCAGGTGATAATGCTGAAACTGTTAGAAAGGCAGGTAGAATAAGGGGTTTCATTTTCTTTCCAGTTCTTGTGGCACTTTGTGCTATTTTATGGGTTTTTATTGGAACTGTGAGACTATGGGGAAGAAGTATCCCTGCATGAATATGTAAATTAGGGAAAAGGTTTTTTGCTGCAAGTTTTTGACCCAGTGGTATTAGTGAGGTGGTCAGCAAATGAAAATAAGTCAGTTATTTCAATTTTTTCTAATTGAATTCTGATTGTAAAGGATGAAGTTTTTAGTAATGTTGATAGAAAATGCATCTTAGTATATGAAATTGGTAGGTTGTTATGGTTTAAAATCATTTGTTGTGAACAGACTTGCATTCTTTTAATCTTTACACCGTTATTCTCATCATATGTGCTTCAATTGAATCAATAATATTGTTTTTTTAAAATTCACAAAAATCAAGATCTTATAATAACAGCCCAATAATTAGTCAATTTCATTTATTTTTGTTTATTTAAAACCAAAGCACTAATTATTCAAGTTAAGTTTAATATTTTTTAAGAGAAATTTCAATCTAATGCTTAATAATTAGATTTCATAATTTAAATAAAAATAACAAAAAATAAAATAAATTACAAGAAGAAATTCAAAATTTATTTATTTATTTATTTTTCCTAGAATTTTCATTTTTCATTCAAATTTTACAATTTTGTAGTTAAAATGAAGTTTTTTTCTTCTTCTTTGGAAAAGTTCCATGGCATGTGGAAGAAATGTTCATTTTTGAAATTTTTTTTTGAAATTTTGGTCACTTTCTAAGCTTTAAAGTAAGAATCCAAACTTTAATTTTGTTATCTATACATTTTGAATATATTTTTATGGGTTATGAGGTATTTGTATGAGATTTTTTGAAAAGTTTGCATTATGAAATTTTATTTTGTAAATAAGGTTTGAAAAATATGGATTTTGAAACTCAAACAAGCATTTTTGAATTTTTATAAAAAGCTTGCATGATAAGTGTTTGATAAAAAATTTATGAAAGTGACTTGACTAGTTTTGTAGCTTTAATTTTGGTTTTAAATTGTTGAAATTTAAGACTTATGATTTTATGTGGGAACCTAACTTGCTAGATGATTTTCAAGAGTTAAGAAAAAAAGACAAACTTCAAGTTAATAAGGATAAAGAGTTGAATTTGGAAGGTTAATTTGGTTGGTGTGAAGGATTAAGTTAAAGAAAAGCTTTACAAGCTTTGGTTGGAGGTATGTGACAATTTAGAATTTTGTTTGTTGGTTTTAAAACTGAAAAGTAGGTTTTTAATTAACTGTGATGATGCTCAAATGCTATTTTGATGTTTTAGATGATGCTTATGTTTTGTGGTAAGAGTTTCAAATGCCAAATTGATGTTTTGATACAAAAATGGAATCTGGAATTTTTCTAAAAACTGGTAGTCTGTGTGGATTGATATGTGGATTTGAGGTATCTATAGTATTTGGTTTGCTTTGAAATTTTGAAAGATGAAACTAGACATATTAAAGAAAATCTAAAAACAAGTTTCATCAAAAAATGTTAAGTATTTGATTTTATATGAATTTTTAAAGTTACATGTTTGCTGCAACTATTTCAAACAACAGTTAGAACTTCAACTTTATGAATTCCAAAACCATATCAAATGAGCTTCTTTTGAGCTGAAATTTTGTGAAGAATTTATTTTATGTGTCTATTTAAATTCTAAAATTTTTTGCCATTTTTGTTTTGGAAGTCATCCAGAATTGGATTTTCTTTAAAGTCATTTGAGTGGTGAAAATGATTTTCAGATTTATAGTATTAAAACAAAAATTCATGTTGGTCCACTTATTTAGCTCTTTTGGGCTTAGGTGCTGTTATATGTTTTATTTAATTTGGAAAAAGTTTTGTTTATAACTTTATTCTTTTTGGTGTAGAGATAAATCAAAAAGTTTTATTTAATTGTTGACAAAACTAATTTTAGTGTTCTACATATTATACATTAAATGTGAATTAAAGTAGTTGTATTACTTGTTTGACTTGAAACTTTAACCACACAAATATTCACACGTCTATTAGTTATAGAAAAAATTCAAGTGAGTTGAATGTTGTTTGATGGAAGAGAAATAATTATACTTAAAAAAAAATACAATTTTCTCACTTGTGTTAAATTTAAAATGATTTATGACATTTTTTGTTAATGTTTTTACTATTTAAAGTATGTTCCATATCAAATGTTGTTTTGTTATAGAAATAAGTATGTCAAAGGTTTTGAGTATATATTGGTACATTAAGTATGCTTTTGAAGTACAATAAACTTTATATAAATTCGGTTAAGTTTGTATATGTGAAAACAAAATGAAAATAAAAAAGGTTCGGAGCCTTTGGATTGAAAGTCTCTAGTCATTGTGGTGAAGTAATGAGGGGGTAATCATGGTTTCTGGGTGAGAAGCCTCAAAATCTGAAGGTCATGGATGACTATTCATGAGAGAATGTTCTAGAAGTACATAGTTGACATATATTAACTGTTTAAATATGAAGTAAAACTGATATGATAAATATGTTATGATTGACTATAGTTATTTGTTAGTTTATTTCATTAGTTTCCAAAGATTTTGTAATTATTTTTATTATGTTTATATACGTATTTGGAATTCACTTTTATTGGTGAACTATATATATTGGTAATATTTTTGGTAACTTTTACAAAAAAAAAAAAAGTTTTTTTTTAAAAAAAAGAACTAAATTGTTATCTATGGATATTGTAGCTCACACCTACTTTTCAAGGATTGGTGAAAGAATCAAGAGGAATGAAATTGTTTAGATATTTTTGAGCATCACTTAAGAGCTTCGTTGCTAATTTTCACATTTAGAAGCTGAGTTTGTTGTTGAAGTTATGTCTACTCCCTATATGATTGGATGTTATTAAGCTCAAATTGGCCACATTAAGTTTCAATTTGAAATATTTAAGTTAACTATTTTTTACTGTGGCTTATTTTGGAATGTTAGCCTTAGAAACTTTAATTTTAAACTTAAAATTTACAAATACTAATTTATTGCCTATTATAGTAAAAATTATGTATTTAAACGCATCATTGCTTATGTTAAATCCTAATGCTTATTTTAGATTTTTGTCAACAATGGTAGACTTTGGGCTTTACAATTTTGGTTCGGGTGTTACACTTATTTTGTAAAAATTAAGAAGAATAATAAGTTAACAAGTGGAAAGAAATTATCAGGTAAAAGTTGAAGGGCAAAAAATCTCCAAAGCTGAAAAGTGATTAATAAATTGAAAGAAATTAATGTCAATTTAGACTTGAATTTTCTCATAATTTGATTTTTTTTAAGTTCACTATAATCTAAAGGGATGTCAGCACAAGTAGTCTCTGAATCCTTTTGTCATTTGCACTCAAGTCCCTAATTTTTTTTTTTTGGCAAAGTAGTCCTCCAACCTGCAAAAAGTGCACCATAGGTTTTTTTTCTATTTGTTCCGTCTATTTTTAATGGAAGCCGGAGGAGGTCATATCCAATTTTCTCAATCCCCTTCCCTCATCAGAAAATACTTGGGTGACGTATACACCTTCTCTTTTTAAATGCAAATGGAATCTATATATATTAAAAAAACAAAAATATTACGTGGACCCTAAAAATTAATACGAGGAGAGTAAATACGTCTGAAATTTTTCTTTTTTATATTTTTTTCATATGTGAAATTTTTTTTATACGGCCAAATTATTTATCATTGAATATTTAACAATAATCATGAAAAACTGAATATTTAACAATATTCATGCAAAACCAAATATTTAACAATACTCATGTAAAACTGAATATTTAACAAAATTTGGTCGTCAATGCCCATTATTATTATTATTATTACCAATCTGTAATACAAGGTTTGGATTTTGAATCTGGTTCTATAATTCTAGAATTTGGGAGTTTAGGGAGCTACATTCGGATTCGAAATTACTTGAGAATAATTTTACCCAATGCAATATTAGGGTTCTTTTTGGCTGTTAAGGTGGATTAAAAGTTTTAGGTGAATAATTTTTCTCCTTCTTTCTGGATCTCTTTCTCCTTGCATCCCAAACTCACTCCCTAAAACTCTCTTCAAAGTAAAATCATTTTTTATTAAAATATTATGGTGTAAATTAATTGAGTTGGTTTGGTAGATTGATTTTTTTTTAAATAAAAATAAAAATTAAACAATCAATTATTCCAGTGTTTCCGTTGAAAATATGAATTTTTTTTTTCAAAATTGGTTATCAAATTTATATGTGGCAGGTTAAAAGTTAAAAACTTTTTTTTGTAACTTTTTTTTTTCCTTTATTGTTTGACAAAATTATTATTTTTAATAAAAAAAATTAAACTAGTATAGATATTAATAATTAAAAATATTTTTTTTATAACCATACTAAAGTCATTTTCACATGGATATTTCAGAGAGAAAAAAAATTTGGATTGAAGTAAACTTTTAAGGAGTACTTCTAAAATGTTTGAAACTAAAAAAAAAAAAAAAAATTAAGATTTCAATGCAAATCATAATATAATTTAGGAACTAATGGTGCCAATATCCCTGATCTAAACGCAATCTTATTAGTCATTAGTACCATTTTAGGGTGAAATTTAACTGCTGCAGTTGTTTTCTTTTCTATAAGAATGATTTAAGAGTTCGAAGATGCTATGTTTTAGGTGATTCACCAAAAACAAAAAAAAAAGCAAATTTAGTACAAATTAGTATAAATAATGTATCCCAAAGAGGAGAGTCCACCTTGATGTGACATATAAGAAATAAATAGATGCTAATGATGATCTGGCAGGAATTTATGGAGAGTGACATATTACGTCAACTGCCATATATGCAAAATAAAATAAAATAAACTTTTATAAAGTTGAATAAATTATTAATGATAAATTTTTTTGTTATTTTAAATAATAATATAATAAAATCTAAATATATTTTAATATTTTTTAAAATTAAATTTATTTTTCAATTAATTTATATAATTAATATTTTTTAATTTAAATATATTTGTCAAATTTAGTTAAAATTGACAACTTTTATCAAATTACATATAATATGCATAACAATTAATTTTCAAAATTAAATTTTTTCATTTTTAGCTATATCAAAAATTAAAAAAAAAACCATAAATAAATTTTAACTTTTTTTATAATAAAAAATAAAAATAATAATTTTGAAAGTCACATTTTATCCACGTAACTTCTAAATTAACGAAATTTATTAATTTTAATAAAATTGAATAAATGTACAATTTATTTTTAAATTACAGAGTATCAATTGCATAAAGTAATTGCAGAAAATCTTATATAAACAAATTCAATTTTTAAAAATATCAATGTGCATCAAGACTTAGTAATAATAATAATAATAATAAATTTTATTATTTGTCTCATAAGTATAGAGATGACAAAAATGTTAATTATAATATTTATTAATTTTAATATTAAAATTTTAATAAAAAAATAAATCAACCTGGATAAAATATAGATTCTGATAGGAATCTATTATGATAAATATTATTTTTTCTAATATTAATTGTTCCTGGTAATGTTTATAATTTTTCATAAACAAGATAGTAATATTTTTTTAGCAAAAAATTAAATAATAATCTTTAAAAAAAAAAAACTTCTGCGAAAAAACTTTTATCCTAATGTATATATAGGAAATTGATACAAAACCTGCCTAGTCAAGTTATTACCGTCTCCGACAGCTTTGGCATTTGACACGTGTAAATTCAATTTCAAAATTTTGCAAACTCTCGTTCCTTTACCCCAACACTTTCCCCCATATGCAATATCCCTTCTCTCCCCAACTGCCATTGCCGAATCAAAGCCTCCGAAACTCGTCCCTCCCAACCATGTCTAGCCCAACATTTCGCACCTTCCCTCCCCGACCCGAAGACCCCAACAATTTTCCCCATCTGCAATACTCCCTTTCTCCCCAGCCGCCATTGCCAAATCAAAGCCCCTGAAAAATCGTTCCTCCCCAGCTCGCACCTCGCCTCTGATTGCCCAGAACCTCACCTCCCCGATCGGCGAATCTCCTCCCTTCCTAGCCGCGCCGAGCCTCACCGAGCCTCGCCAAGCCTCGCGAGCGATTGTCTATATCCTCCGTCCCAAGCGGTGCACCTCTCCGATTTGCAGAGACCAGCCCCGGCCTCGCCGAGCCTTGGAGAATCTCCTCCCTCCCTCCCCAACCGCGCACCGAGCCTGATCCCGCGCAACCCATCACTGACCCGACTATGTGATTGTAGGTTCTGAGTTTTTTGTTCTGGTTCTGTTTCCAAAACAAATTTTTGCAATTTTTTTTTTCTTTGTGGGTTGTACACATTGTGTTGATTGAAAAATATATTTTGTTGCCGTTTATATGGCTATTATATTATTAATAAAAAATTTGTTTGTTAAAAGGAAATTTTTTCGTTCTGTGATTGAACTTTGTAATTGTAATGCCAAAAAAAAAATTTGCATAACTGGAAATATATGATTTTAATCAAGAATTTGTTCGTTTAAAGAAAATTGTAATCAAGAATGTGGGCTGTAAAATGTAGAATATGGGTTGTAAATTGTAATCAAGGAAATTTGCAAATTAAACATGGATGGATACTGACGAGGCTGAGGGAGGGAGGGCTCTGTGCAGGAGGGAGGGCTCGATCAGTGAGAGAGAAAATATTTTGGAGAAATTGGAACACGTGGCTAAGGTGGAGGCTGGAAAAGTTTTTGCAAACTTTGCCAGCGCACGTGTTGGTCACGAGAAGGTCATGGACATTAATAAATCGGCGTCGTATTCTGTAGCTGGACTGTATATATATATATACTAGATTTTTATGCGTCCGTTGTACGCACAGATCTTTACGTACATAAATTATATATAATTTTTATGTATATTTTGAATTTTTTAATAATTTTGTATATTTATATTTTATAATTTTGAATCAAAAGCATTAATTATAGTTTGATTAAATTGCTGTAGAAAATTATAATAGAGTAAGTTATCTTTATAAAATTATGTTTCTGAAAAAAAAAATTGTAAAATTAAGTTTCTAGAAAAATATAATTCAATATAAATTGTTTAATTATTAAATTTTAATATAAATTCAATATTATAAAATACATTTTATATCGCATCACTTTCTATCCATTAGGCATGATCTTATTTAACTGTTAAACAAGATCAATTTACTAAAACGATTTGTCTATCTTATTTTGTCAATCAAAACTTTATAACTTCTAAAGCTAGTTAGATATAAATTAAAAGAGTTTATCTAGCAATCATCACAATGAACAAATCAACATGTAATATTTAGATGTTTGGCCTTCACTTTCTCTGATATCATAACACAGCCAAAAATATTGGAAAAAATCGATGCTTATTATTACAATATGGTGATTAATTGACGAGTTAATTTATTGGAAAAAACTTCAGCATATCAATTAAATTTTCAAATCAAATCAATTAATACGTTTGGCCATGAAAGATGCAAGAATATATATAACGAAAATTCTTACAGCTTGTTAGATCCCAGTTACAAGACAAACTCCACAACCATCTAACAATTAATTTCTCATATATTCTACCTGCAGCTTTACATAGGCTTTTTTACTTTAAGAACTAATTTATAGAAAAAATGAAACACAATTGGTTATTTCAAAAGAATACAATACAATTAAGCACACCACACAAATTAAGCGCAATTCTCAAACCGTTATATGCACTATGGTTTAACAATTGCTCATTCTTGATGGAGGCATCAGGGCCTCCACCTGTCTTTATCTTAGCATATAAGTTCCAGCATCACGACACCTGTCAAATTAAAATTTTTCATTTTACTTGAGAAAAAATTCACCAGAATAAAACAATAAACAAAGAAACAAATAAAACATCCAATGTCCATGCATGTTTAAGTTCAATTCTTAAATATAGTATATACTAATTGTCAATATAAACATCTAAATATAAAATCATATGATTTATTTATTCAAAATTAAATGAAGCAAATCAGCCAATATGCAATTTAATATAACAATAACAAAAAGAAATCATAAACTGAACTACAGCATGAGCTATAGCTCTTTTTGGTCACAGACAAAATGTTAGAATGAAAAAAGAAAAAAAATACAAAACGAGACAAAATATTACTGTCAAAACTATAAAATTCACAAGAATTCAAAAAATTTATACTTTATCATTTTTAACTTACCTTTTTGTTTTTACAATTTTCATTAAATATAATTTTAACACTGAAAAGTATTTTCAAGAAGATCAAAGGAAGTAAAGACAAATCAGAATAACATCATAAAAGAAAGCCAAATTCTTTATTTTCTCAGCTTTTCATTTTCCTATTCCAGACATAAAACTTTGTGTTCTAGTTCATTTTTAGCTTGTTAGTATAGCCAATCAAATATATAAACTCCAATCAAAGAACATGTTAAAACCTTGCACCATTTAGAAAAAAAAAATAGCTAGTAAAAAAAGAAAAACCTAAAAAAGAAGATTGAAAAGAAAGAGAATAAAAGACAAAAGGATAATATATATTCTACATCTCTCATACATGAGTTTGTCAAAGGTGAAACTTCTTTCCAAAAGCCAAGTCTTTGAATCCAACACAAAAATTCTCTAAAGCAAAAGAGAAAAAATAAAATTAGACATTTACCTACAATAATTTTTCTCTAAGACCATCACAAACATATGTAGAGAGAGATATTTTTTTTTTCTTTCTTTGTGAATAGATGTAGAGATGGAGTAAAATATACTATTAAAAAACACTTTAAAACAAAAAAGAAAATAACAACCAGTATTCACCTGAAAACTTCTTAGATCCATATTGTTTTCTCAATTTTATTCTTTCATTTCAGACGATGATCAATATTACTTCTTTGATTTCTCGTTCTTCTCTAGCAAGACAAAAAATCTTTTGATCCAAATTGAATACGTAGCATAATAACCCATCACATTAAACAATAACAAGAAAAAATAAATAAATAAAATGAAAGAAAAACTTATCAAATTGACAGAACCTAGAAAATTTGAAATCGTATCTATGAGATGTATATATATTTTGTTTTTTCTTCAGCAGATTGCAGATCAACCAAAAGAATAAAAGAAAAATTACTTTTTTCTCATACAAATTTAAAATTATTTGTGTTTTTCCTCAAATACTATTTTCGTACTGAAATAGTCCCTCAATTTTTTTGCTTGAACGATGGTATATTGTTTCAACTGTATTATCACAAACAATTAGAAAACACATAACAAAAAAATCTTTAATCGAAAAAGTTAAGATTTTCATAAAATAAAAAGCCAAAAGAAAAATAAGATTTAAAAAACTAAGAGAGAAAAAAACAAAAAATATTGCACATTTGTTGGTGAAACAAATTCACTATCATAACCACAAAATCCGAAACAAACCCACAAATGCCCAAACAAATTGATCAAGAAAAAAAAAAAGGAATATTTTCTTACCATATGAGTGATCTATCTTCATCCTTTTCGAATATTTGATTAATGAAGTAGAAAATAAAAATGAATTAAAATGTGTGAGAAAATTATGATATATAAATGAAAAAAATTAACAATAATAAATTTATTCCATCCATAATACTTAAATCTGAGACCTTGTTTAAGGAAGAAAGATGTCCAACCATCCATTCCAACTTGCATTGATAACAATAATGTCATTTTTGCTATGTAGAGAAGAAAAAAAACTATGGACGATGAAAAAAGACGGAAACCTATTTGGCTCCCCACTGTTTTTTATAATATATAAAATTTGAGTAAATCAGAAAAGAAAATTATTTTTCAAAATTGATATGCATTTATACAGAGAGCGGAGCTAGCATTTTGATATTCACCCAAAAAAAAAAAAATTAAAAAAAAGAAGCTAATATTTTAAAATTGATCATTTTGTAAAAATTCACAATCAGGTAACAAACACTGGTGAACTCAATTCATAAATTTCAACGGTATGAAGTAATCGAGTGTGATTCAACGGTGCAGATGAATTCCGAGATCCTACTGGGATTTATTAATCCCGGCTTCTAATATTACCAGACCCTGAATTAAAGACACAAAAAGATCGAAAACTCAAAAAAATTTCTTTATTTTTTGTTTCTCTCTCTCTCTCTCTCTCTTTTCTGTAAGAGCGAGCTAGCGAGACCCTTCTTCTTTCTTCTTTCTTCTTCTTCTTGAGTGGTGGTGTTCTATCAAATTCGGAATTTCACACCGAAAAGAAAGATTTGTAACTTTTTTCTCCCTCTATAAGTATATTTGTAAATATAGTTAGTAAAAAAACAGTGGTTATTTGGAAGAAAGGAGGAGTAGCGTAATAAAGAGAAGCATGCTAAGGAGGAAGAAGATGAAGCAGTGCTTCACCTTCTTCTTCTGCTTTTCATTCTCTTGATTCATGGCCTCTTCTCAGCACCGTTGCGTTTTTGGTACTTTCTCTTTCTTTCTTTCTCTCTCTGTCTCTGTGTTTAGGAGGAAATGAAATAAAATTCAAATCTTTGTCAATATTGTCATGCCGAGAGCTATTTGGAGCTTTAATCTTTCCCTACAGGTTTTGTGTTTTATCGTATTGGGTAAATAAGGTCCTTTTTTTTTTTTGGGTTTGGGAAAAAAAAGGAATTTGGGCGTATTCTGATTTGAAGTTTTCTCTGGTGATATATGAAATTTGGTTTGGTTTGGTTTGGGCTTTTTTTTTTTTNTTTTTTTTTTTTTTTTTTTTAAAAAAATTATTTTGATTGGGTTGCAGTTGGAAATATACCATATGATGCCACGGAGGAGCAGCTTATAGAAATCTGCCAAGAGGTTGGGCCTGTTGTATCTTTCAGGTGAGTTTTCGAAGTTTAAACTGTTCTTCAAGAGCCCACAGATTTATAATTTTAGTTTAGTCCGGATTTTTTTTGATCTGTGTGGTAGCCGAGAAATTATGATAATTGTTGTTGTTGTTGTTGGTTTTTTTTTTTTTCCTTCATAAAAAGCTCAAACTTTTGGTCAAAAAGAAGCTTTTGATATTCTATTATGTTTATGCCTATAATGCATTTGAATTTTTGAAGGGTAATTGAAAAATTACAGACCTTGTTTTTAATTTTAAATCGGGTCTCTTCAAATTGGATCTCTCTCTTTTCTTTAAAAGAAAACTGAATTCAAAGTTTTGGTTCTTTTTCTACTTGGCCATCAGAATAAATGGTAGGGATGCATGAGAAAATAAGTGTAATTCTTATATGCTCAAGTTGTAAAGATTATTTGTGTTAATTATTAGATAATTCAGAAATGGAGTCAACCTTGGTGGTGTAGAAAGAACTTCACTAGATATTCCCTTTATCTGCAGATTAGTTATTGATAGGGAGACTGGAAAACCAAAAGGTTATGGATTTTGTGAATATAAGGATGAAGAGACAGCATTAAGTGCTCGGCGTAACCTACAGGGTTATGAGATTAATGGTCGGCAGCTGAGGGTTGACTTTGCCGAAAATGATAAAGGTGCTGATAAAAATCGAGACCAGGTAAAAAAGGAACTTTGTGTCTGCAACTTCATTAGTTTTCTTTGCTTTTCTAATTTCTTGAAGTCATGTGATCACTGCTGTATTTAATTTGCTTTATTTGCTCTGTGTTACTTATTAGTAAAAATATCTGGACTAAGCTACATAGATATTAACAATTATGTTCAATTTTTTTTGTCTACTTTGAGCTAAATACTATTTCTTGTGACTTGCATGCATGGTAGCTTCTAAAATGTCTTCTTATTATAAGCTTAAACATTTTCCTTTCCTTCTCATCAGGGACGGGGTGGACCTGGACTTTCTGCGAATGTTGGTTAGTTTTATTTGTGCTCTATCTTCTTGTTCCATTTTTGTTTGAATTATCATCTCTCCAGAATACCTGAAACAATATATGATTTCTTATGGATAAATCAAAGACCCTCAAAAGCAAGTGGGTGGCCCAGCGGCTTATGGGGAATCTGTTCAGCATCAGCCAATTGGTCTTCATATAGCAATAACTGCTGCAGCTGTCATGACAGGAGCTCTAGGTGGTGTTCAGGCTGGTATGCAGCCAAATCAAATTGGCTTGCATGGTCAGTCTGCATTGGCAAATGACCCTTTAACTCTACATCTGGCCAAAATGTCTAGGAGTCAGCTAAATGAAATAATGTCTGAGCTCAAGGTGGTTAGCAAATGAGCAAAGTTTATCTTTTATCTGTATAATTATATTTATACTGTATTTTCATATTTTCTTATGACAGGCAATGGCTACACAAAATAAGGAACTAGCTCGTCAGCTATTGCTTGATAAGCCACAGTTGCCAAAAGCACTTTTTCAGGTATTTCCCATGTTTTGGTGTATATCCAGTTAGTTTTCTCTGTGGTACCATTAATTGTTCAATGCTGTCTATTACTTTGAAATTAGGCTTGTATATTCTTACATGTGTATCCTTTATGCATATGTACTTTTTTTCATTAGAAAAGGCTTTCCATTGTCCCAATGTAATGGATTATAAGAATTCTTGTTTATATCTTAAGAGTTCCTGTCCTTGGATTTGCCTTGTGCAGGATTTTCCTATCCATACCAATCATTAAATTCTCTCGACCTTTATTCATTTATTCTTCTTCAACAAAGACGAAGTTATTTGAATATGAGATGAGATAGTATTGCATTTTTCTTTACTTTCTCATCATAACAGCCCTTTGTTTCTCCCTCTTTCTCTTTTTAAGATTTGATAAAGATTAGAGTAGGTAGAAATGCAATTTTGTCCATGTTTTAAGTACTCTCTTTGTCAGACTTTACTACAGCTTTTCAGACACTGTTTTCAACAATTTTTTATTGGGACGAAATCTTACTGTAAGTTTCTTTTTGAGAAAACGATTCTAGATGCTTGTAGCAAATCATGATTGATATAGTGGTAGTTGATCCCTCTGTAGTGGACATGTCTCTATGGAATTGACTGCCTTCTTTCAGTTGAATTCACAAAACCTCATCTCTTATTTCTTTCTAGTAGACAACCTTTGTTAAAAAATCATATGATTGTTCAATTCTCTATCAAATTGTAATTTTAACCAACTAAAAAGACGCAGTTGTCAGATTTTTCCATTTTTAAAATTTTAGGATAAGGGGAATTGTTTAAAAACAGTTCAATTTTTACATATCAGATCTAATACAGTCAGTTATTATTTATCAAAAAATGATTTTAATTTGTATGTGGCTCAATTTAGTTACACCTAGCAAAATAACGATGCTGGCTACTCTAGTTGTGATAATTCAAGTTTGCAATATATATTTTTAAATAAAATGATTACTTATTTTAAAAATTCAACAATTTATATTAGAAGATTCTGGTTAGTCCATTTTATAAAAAAAAGTAGCCCGTATTTCTGAAATTAAAGAAGTTTGTTTGAAAGCTTGATTTTATTTTAGCTTTTCAGCCTTTTTATTGTTTTTGCCTGTTTTAGTTTGGAATTCAGACTAAGCTCAAGTCTAAGCCTATATGCTTTTCTTAAACAATTGGCCTGATCTTTTTGGCTATTTAAATTATTATTTGTAGTCAAGTTTAAGAAAAAAAAAGTAGTAAAACCATTAATTTTTTGGAACTTATTTTACCCACACCATGCAAGACATGAGCTGATGATGCCATATCCAGACAAACTTTAGTTTGTGACAGTTTCTGGCCTAATCCACCCACCTCCAATCTCCTCACCTTTTTTTTTTTTTTTTTTTTTTTTTTTTTTTTTTTTTTTTTTTTTTTTTGTTTTAGCTCGAAATTTCAACACTCTTACCATAGAAGTAATACCATAACAGTGGTTTTAACTGAACATCATCCTGATCAAATCGGCCACCATTAAAAGATTTATCCCTCAAGACTAAGGTTGAGGTTGAGAGATCTTTTGCTGATTGATTGTTCTGCTGAATAATATATTTATGTTCCATAGTGTAAAGTTTATTTAGTAATGTGTTTTTTTCCTTTACAGGCGCAGATTATGCTAGGAATGGTGTCGCCACAAATGGTTCGTTTTATGGTCTCCAATTGATGTTTAGTCGTTTGCCAATCACCACTTGTAATGTTGCCAGATAAGGACTTCTCTTTTTAAAATTTGCAGTTGCAGATGCCGAATGTTAGGCAAGCTTCGGGTCAACCCTCACAGCCTCCACTACATGATGGGCAGCCAGGTCAACTGCCAGCTGTTCAACTTCTTCCAGGGCTACCCCCTCCAGCACAGGGTAAAATGCAGTCTGGTTTGATGCCCAAATTACAAGAAAATCAAGTTTCTACTGTGCCTCAAAATTCTTTGGTCCGTAATCAGTCTTCTGCATCTCCACAACCTCCTATGCAGCCTCAAATTCAGCTTCCACCACATGCAAATCACCATGCTTTACAACCAGTCACATTGTCGGGGCAATCTATTGTTTCAACTCTTCCTCCCAGACAGCCTCAGTCATCAAGCAGTTCATCCATTCGACCACAAATTCAGGTGGCAAATGCCTCTTATTCGAACCAGCAAATGCCCCATTTACCAAAGTACCCAGGCCAGGTGGCAACTGTAAATTTGGGGCATAATTCTCAGATGGTTCATACAAATGCCACCTTGAAATCTTCTCTTGTACCTCGTCCTCCTTTATCGGATGCAGGATATCAGGTGCAAATTTTTTCTAGTTCTTATCACATATTAGTAGGGTTGACAATAAATTCTTTCTGGTTATTTGTTCCTAGGCTGGTTAAGTTAAAGTACATTTGAGCTTAAAAGATCTTTGGGGGCAGAAAATCCTGCTTTTGTCACTTTGAGTGTTTACCTTAGATTGAGAAAGAGGAAGTGCTCGAAAAGAACAAAATGTTAATTTCCACAGGACAGAAGTATCGAGGGGTAGATAAGCTGAGAAATTCTTATCACTATTTGTTTTGTTAGTTTATATTTGTTAAAATATGCTTGGTGGAAACTTTCCTTTTTGTTTTGGGCTGAGAAAGATAAAATCTGAACAAAATATGTAGTACTGATGACAAGAAACTACCTCCCCTGCTCCTTAGATAGTTTTAGTTTTCTGTTTGTTTTTGTTACTATTAATATAATTAGTTTTGTCTAACTTCATTTATTATAACAGCCTGGCCCCTCAATATCATCAGGTATTTTACAAACAATTAACAGGGATGCTGATAGGCCACCTCAAGTTTTTGAAAATACAACTTGGGCCCACAGAATTAACACACATCCAAATATGCCACTGGGGTTAGCTAAGCAAACAAGCATTGTTTCTGATCCGTTGGAATCAGTTAATCGCCCTGCAAAAATGATAAAGCTGGATGATGGAAGGAACTCCTCTTACCCGGGTGCAAATTTGAATGTGTCTAATGCTAATGGAGCTGCAGCATCCCAAGTATTTGGAACTGGCTCATTGCCTGGAAAGACTGTTCCTAAGCCAGAAGAAGTGCATTCTGAAAAGCAAATATCTCAGGTAATGTTTTCCCATGAGTACCTCTCATCGAAACTTTCCCTTGATATTTTAACTTTGAGCTTTTGATGGCAATTAATATCTTCAAATGTTTCTATATTGCAAGCACATAATAACTAAATTCTCATGAAATCTTACTTGGAGGTTGAAAAATTTGATTAAATTTAAAGTTAATTAAATATAATTTTAACGTAGTTAATTGTAGGATAATTCAAACTACTAACATTTGCATATCTTATACAACTGAAGGTCCTTACAATCTACCAACTTGATTAATATGTTCCCAACTGTCATTCCTTTGAAGCATTAATGAAAATGGATTTTAGCTAAAATAACAAATAGAATCAATAAGAAAGAACAATATTTTGGAGTCAGTGTTGAGGAATATCCTATCTTATCTTTTGGTGCCCTTTGCATTCTCTCTGTTTTGCATTTTGTCTTGAGATGTTTTCTTCAATATTATTATATTTTCTTAATCTCTTACCTTTGATGTAAATTTCAATCTGATTGTCAATATTTGTATTGTTTATTAATTATTTAATTTATAGAGAAACAATGTTAACCCTGATATCTGATCTAACATTTAGGCTGTTGTGTTAATCAATTTTATCAAGATTTAACTCCTTTTGACATGTAATTCCTAATTATAAGTTTATAACTAATAAATGAATTGTCATAAATAATACTAAAAAAGGATTGCTTGAAGTTTATTTGGACCAAAAAAAAAAAAAAATCTTATAAAAAAGAAATGGCTTAAATTTTGTATCGATATGTCACATTATCAATGATATTTTGTTATGATTTTTCTCTTATTTTTTTTGGTTAAGTTTAACAGAGTTTGCAAACAAAGAATTTAATTGCTGCCGGTAATTGGTTGAAGTTAACATTGAAGAAAGAAAAGAAAAAGTTTGATAACCAAATTGAAATATGCACTAAAGTTGTGGGGTGAATGATATAATCAACCCTTAAGTTATCTATCTTTTGTTCTTTGCTGAACTAGTTCTGTAAAGATGGGTTTAAAATCCTTTCCAGAAGTTAACATCTTGTTTCTTTCATCTATTGGTCGAGTTATAGTATTATTCTTTCATATAAATTATAAATGCATTTTTGCGGTTGTTTTGCATCTCGATAGAGGATATGAGATTTATGTGTGTCAAATGGTATAATTGGATGGTATTCTCAAAAGACTTCTTGTTTTTTATATGCAATTTCAAAATTAAATTTGAAGCATTGTGACTATTTCTATTTGCTTTTATGAAATTTTATGGATTGGTTGCCCGTTTATGGGCCTGCCGTGTCATATTGTTTAGTTATGATGTCCAATTTGGAAGCTTTGTATGAGTACAAACTGGGTCCTTTTTACTGATGCTGCATTCCAGAATTTACCATACTTTAACTTTGCCAGAAAGTTGAAATTATGCCATGATAATGACTGATAAGATTTCTTATATTAGTGAGGTATAGTGCTTGTAAAAGCTTTGTGTGCAAAATGATAGCATGCATTACTGAAGGAATAATTCTTGGTACCATATAGAACTTTTATGTATGGAAACCGAATGGTCTATTCTAAACTAAACATAAAAGATAAACCATGGTCTAAAGGTCTGCATAAAACATAAAACAGCGAAAGTTTGGTCCACTTTAGTATCTTAGTCTAAAGTATATTCATATTTTATGCAGTCAAATTGTACATGTGCAAAAATGTATTTTTAGTTTTTAATCTGTATTTCCGAAGGAAAAAGAATAATTATCCTTTTACCTTAAGAGTACAGAACAGCTAATTTGTATTTATTTATTTATTTTTTTCCGTATTGGAAATCAAAAATTCTATTATAGTCCTTGACATTTAATTTGACATTGTTGTTTCTCTTCAGCCGCAGCTTCCATTAGGGGTGGAGTCTGTTCTACTGCAACAAGTTCTGAGCCTAACACCTGAGCAGTTGAGTTCATTGCCACCAGCACAACAAGAAGAAGTGATAGAGCTCCAAAAGATGCTTCGGCGGGATCAGATTCAGCCATCTTAGCATGGAGTTACACGAGAATATTATTTGGTCAGTTGAGAAAGCAACCAACGTACTGCATTGGAGGCTTCGATCTGTTCGGAAGAAAAAGCTTTGTATTCTTTCAATCCGTTCCGATTGCTTGTAAAATTAATGTGAAACAAATGATCCAATTAAGGATCTGAAATATGAGCACCATATTGTTCCTTTTAATGTTTATGAGTTTGTGATTAGCATAGTCGGATAAATGGGTTAGAGGAATAGGAAAATTTTGTGTGATCCACTTTGTTGACATTTAAAATTTCTTTTCATAGGATTTTTCTTAGCATCACTTTGGGGAATCATCTTTTATTTATCCTTTTTGACTCCTAACAATTTCTTATTTGTGCGAGATTAAATAAAACAGGACTCAGATTTCTCTTTCATGAAGCTGTCAATTATGTTACGAACATGTGGGTTTGGCTATACAAGTTGGTCATGTTATCTAGGATTATGGATGAAAATCAAAGTCCAAGTCACCGGTAATAAACTGATCTTGGACTTTAATTTTTGTTCAGATCCTAGATAAAAGTTTTCACTGTTTTTAGTTATTTGGATCTTATATAATAGGTTTTGATTTGTCAGGATTGCCACTTTAACTTTTTAAATTTAATTTATTAATTAAGGCATCATTTTTTTTTTCCATTTGGCACGTTAAAACATTCTTATGATAACTTTTTATATTAACTTGGTAGGATAGAATCTACATGCTAAAATAAGGATTTTTCGTTTTCATTGTTTAATAAAAAAAAAAGAAAAATATTGAAAGAAATACGCATATAAATCAGAAGAAAACACATTAAAGACGTCCAAGTTATCATAAAAATGTAAAACTTTTTTTTTTTTTTTTTCTTTTAATTATTTCTCCCTTGCGGTTCCAATTTCGGATACAAGGATATTTCTTTTCCTGCTTGACAATAACCTACTTAAGGATTAGTTTCAAGCGGTAGGAGCCTCGGATAATCTGAGTTTAATGAAAAATGTAGCCAAAAATATACCTTCTAGCTAATCTTCTAGTCAAATATGAAAGAGAGGAAAACAACATAAAATCAATTACTTCATATTTTTAGCTTAACACAGTGCTTGGAAGCAAGACGTACAAGCCAAAATAAATTTGCAGGGAGATGCAACCAGGAATCATGCTTAAAATTGCTATATTAAAGCTTGAGCAGAACAGCAGGCCATTTCAGGTATTTACAATAGATACAAATTCTGGACAATTGCTGATATCTGGCACAGTGGCACTGTTATAAGAGTAAACAGTTTGAGAATTCCTACTAGTAGGAAATTGAATGACATCCAGAAAATAAAAAAGCATTTTATAGAAGAAAAATCCTTTCTAAATGTTAAAAATGAAAAATGAAACCTATTTGTGTCCAGTGATCTTGTGCAAATGGGGAATAGGGAGGGAGATCCAAAAACTATCTGCTCATGCTGGCTTCGAGAATTACATTTATCTCTCATAAAATGATTCTTCGTATAGTTCTTGCAGCAACACGAGAAATTAACCGTCCAGACAAATCAGCTGGCAGAGTAAGTAACTGCTGTTGTGATTCTGATGGGAGCTGCCAAATTAAGACATTTCTCAATCAGCAAGAATTCAAAAGAAGAAACAACAAGAGAGGCTCTTCTATAGATGCACTGAAACATAAACTTCACGAAATTGGATGAAAACAAAGTGAATATTTATGGAGTTTCGATCAGATTGGAATAATGAATGCAAATTGTGGAGAAAGAAGAATCACAGTTTAACATGTCACTTTTGGTACAAAGAAAGGAGCATCACTAAAATGCCCCATAATTATATTTCCACATAGGGATTCGTAAAAAGTATTTTAGAACTTCAGTTCTCATTACAGCATTCGTATCAAAATATGTGCACAAATAAATGTTTGTGGTGTGCATGACTTGGAATATAAAAACATTGATCTGCATTAAAATATAATATGATTTTTACCTCAGGAATAACAGAAAGTATAGGTAGAATTTCTTCAAAGAATGTAAGTTGATTAAATACTAATGATACTTCTCCCACGTTCATTTTCTGATTGATCTGTGGAACCTCTCTAACTCCCTACAAGAAAATAGGAGATAAATTAATTTAACTGTGGCATAAAAGATTATAAGCCACTTTGATAGCATAAGCTTAATTAATAATTCTGTCGGCTGATGGAAAAAATATTATGTATTCCATAACACAGCAGATGATATTCCGGAAGGCCGGGCAAGGCATCTGAAGAAATCAACATAACATGACAATTGGACTAATCAACTAAGATTAATACACCTTCCACTCTTATCAGTTAGTCTAATCAACTAGATGTCAGTTTCCGGGCGCGTGAGGTCATTGCTAAATGAGCTGGTCCCTTTCATCACTGGGGTCATTGCTAAATGAGCTGGCCCAAAGGGACCAGTTTTAACATATTATTTTATTGCTTTTGTTCTCTTTTATTGGACAGGCTTAAAGAAATGTTGGGCTCTATGGGTTCCACATATCGCTTACCAATCTGTTCACCCACAAAAACCTAGTTAGTTTTCGATTTGATCCCAGTATTTCATATAAAATTAACAAAACTTATTAGTAGCTTCCAAAACAATAAACCATCTACATTATGATCTTTTAACCCATAAGATAACTTAAAACTGGACAAAGAACTTGTGACACCATACCAAAAACAAGCTACTTATCAACTTGTCTCAAACTTCGTAAGAAAGGTTAGCGACTGCTGATGGCCTAGTAGGTAACTAAGGCAAGTAGAACTTAAATCATAAATTTTCATATGTTTTTGCAGAGTCATTTAAAGCATCACTGTTTTATTGATTTAGGATTAACAAGTTAGTTAATGATAATACCACACATCAAAAGAGTTTGAAAAGCTGCTCCAGAAAAACATTAAAGCACAAACTAAATCAAATTTCTAGTCTTTCTTCCCTCTCCCTCCTTTTTTCTGTATAATCATAATGTAAAACAAGTTTAAGCTTTTACCCTGCTGGAGCTTTCACCACTTTGAAGATTCGAGAACAAAAGGATAAGGCGATACAAGGTTCTCAAGTTGATTTTGTCTTCATCAGTCATCGTTGTGAACGCCAACATACCACTGAAAGGCAAGCCTGCAAAAGCCATAGAAGATACATAATCCAAGGTTGCTCGCCCAAATGCATCCAATCCCTGTAAGCAGTAGCAGAAATAAATTTAATGTACCAAAAGAGAAGGTGAAAAGAAATACAAAAGAAATAAAGTGATAACATAATGAGAAAATGTTATTAAGAATATAAAATGCAAAATACAAAAGAAATAAAGTGATAAGATAATGAGAAAATGTTATTAAGAATATAAAATGCAACTGCATGAACCAATTGTACCTATGTGAACTCAAGTTAGACTACTACTAATATTTTTCTATTGTGTTTAAAATTATTCTACCTTAGCAAACTCTTCAAGCAGCATATCTCTCACAAATGCACCCTGAAAATTTTCATTATTGAAAAATCAAAGAAAGATATGAGGTTACTTCATGATATGGCCAACATATGCAAAGTTACATGTACACGTGTAAATCTGTACCTTGTCAGTCAACATAAAGGAGAGCATTTGCTTCGTAAACACCCTGGAATTAGCATCTCCATCTTGCTTACTAACCAAGGCCTTCTCTGTTCTGGCGCGAAGCGACTGCCATTAGAGTAAATTAGAATTCTGAATATATGGAATTGATAGGATATAACAACAAAGAAAGACACAAGAGAAGCTTCAGAATTTGGTTCTCCAAACTACCTAGTACAACTGGAAAGAATGGTAACTATATTATAAATCATCAAGGTATATTCAAAGATCATTTAAAGACAGACAAAAAATAAAGGTTTTTCAGTATTATCCAACGTCATCTTTGTTGAAGAATGCCGTACATAAATATAGGATAGTCAAATATGTCCAGTGAATACTCCTAGAACTACCAATAGGACTATCAGACAATCTGTTCAAAGAATTAGCCTTGCCACCTGCAGAGCATGTTAACCTTCTCTTACGGAACTTGGAATCTTCTTTTACTTTTGGATCTATAGTTAGGCTCTATCATAAATGACTAATGCACTGAAAATATGCTTCCTATCTTATACTTACTCAACATTTCTTGAAAACTTCCATAAAAGAACAGTTAGACATACAGGCTTGGATATCTTTCTAAGTTACCATCAATACAAGGATTTAATAGTTAAGAAGAAGTTCTCACCATGTATATGAAAATAATACCATAAGGATCCCTCCTCCAAAGGAATCTCCACAACCATTTGCCTAGAAAGGCAGTATCTTTCTTTCAATTTACCCACCCTAAACCCCCTTCGAACCATTAGCCTAGAAAGGCAATTTCTTTCAATTTACCCACCCTAAACCCCCTTTAGGTTTACCTTCAACAACACTTCACAAAGAAACCAAATAATCTTCCACCAAAAATCTTTCCTACTATATCCCCCCACCAAAACACAAAACTAGTCTTTTTTAAGGTATATCTAGGATCTCCAGCTTCCAGTTTAAGTTGGCATCAAGTAAGTTGTTTGCCCGAATTATCTCTAATTAAAAATCATCAGCAGTCCAAATTCAGTGTTCAATTCCAGTGCTCTTTAATCATTTAGACTTTTAGTAAGAAAGGCACTAAACTTTTCTTCTTCTGGCTGAGTTCAAGAGTTTATAGAACCAGAGCTAATGAGATGGAACCAACTAAAACATAGACAGCTCTTCAGCATAAAATAACTAGAGAAATCCCTGTTTTGAGATCTAGTTAGCAATCATAAACTTATATCAGCATACAGCATTCCTTGTAATCATGGTTGACCTCTAATTCAGTTTTCAACAAATTTTGAGCCACCTTATAGAATGCTAGATATTATGCCAGAAAAGTATTTTTGACCATTGTCAATTACACTGTTGTTCAAAGGAGATACAGCCTTGGACAATATGAATTGTAACATGAGTCAACCAAGACAAATTGTCATATTTACAACTCTACTTGATGTTACAAAATGAAGAAAGGTGAGAAAATGCTTCATAATGATGCTCCAGCTCCCAACACAAAATGAGGTTATAACTAGAATTTTTTTTTTTTTAAACAATTCTAACATAAAAAGGCAGGACATAGGTAGAACAGACTCTTTTAACATCTCAATTAACATTGCTAAAAGCACACAATAGAAACGAAGAACGAATGCCCATTTCAGTGTGAAGAAACCTGTTTCAAAACTTACAACAACAGCCCCACTTTAGCAAAGGTAGTTAAATAATACAAACTATATAAATAAATTTATGGAACAGCTTTTACAGAAACAAGAAGCAACAGTTACAAAAGTAGCCAAAGGACATACTTCCTAATCATAAACAGTAAATGTTGATGGGCAAGTCAAAATTAACAATAGGAAAATAACATAAAGAGATATAAAAGAGAGGGAGAGACAGAGAGAGGAAGCAAAATATCACCTCTTGTAGAAGAGATTCGAGACGATCAATTCTGAAAACACCATCCTGACAAACAAGATCTAGGACTCAGGATCTTTGTATAAGAAAGTATAAATAAATATATTAACCGACACAAAACTATCAAAACAAACGCACAATGATTATAATATGAAACTCGCAAAATGAAAGAGAAAAAAAAAAAAAATTTCAAAATATGTTGTTAAGGTTTTGCCTTATAAAGAAGCGATTGCAGTGATGACTTCAGCTTGGGTGAGCTATCAGTTAGAACTTTTCTAGCAATCCACGGATATGTACTACCCAAGACTTTGTATTCTGGATTTAGACCGACTGCAATTCCCTCCAATACAGCAAGACTGAGAATCATAAAATGGACAATTATTTCAAGTAAATAACTCCAACAAATAATGCTAAAAAGAAAGGTGGACAAATGTTGCTAACAATTTTCATAAGCTTATAGATCAGATATGACTTTCATAAGCATCATGATTGGTGATATAGGAATACAAAAGATCCATTGGAATTTATCAGAAACATATTGACTACCTTCGAATGACGAGAGAAAAATATGAAGGTATTCTAAACTTGAATTTATACCTGCAGAAAGAAATGGATAACACAATCAAATGACCCATTGAGAATAATATCAAATAAAGCTTGAAACTTAACAATATAGTGACAGTATGAGTAGATATCAGGAATACGATTACAAAACTGAAAAGATAGAGGAAGTCTGCAAATGGTAGCTCTAAAGAAGTAACCTTCATCTGTACCTTGTTTTGCTATTTTTCATTATATTATATTCCATAAGCTCATTTTTTGCTTTTTATGTTATTAGAATATGTTCAATCAATATTGCAATACTAGCATTTACCACTTTTATGCATTTCACCCAATACAGTACCAGCATTGTATCTTGATATTGCAAGATACCCAATTACTATAAGAACCATAAAAAAGAAAAGTAGAACACTGCATCGACGTCAATATAAATATATGACACACTTCATACATAGATCAAAGTGAAAAGAAAAANACTTCATACATAGATCAAAGTGAAAAAAAAAAAAAAAAAAAAAAAAGATTAGAAAAGAGAACAGCTTTACATGGTGGTTCCTAAATTGCCTAAAAGGTCTCCGAAACTAATATTGCGTACTCCTTTCGCAACAGCATTTTGGAAGACACCTAAAGGCAAAAAATGTACATATCACAACAAAAAGTGAAAAGATACTCTCAAAAGAAGGCAGTCAAAATCCCAAGTGTCATGTAAAACCTGTCAAAGCCTTTGTTACAGCTTCTTTATCCGCAGTTGGTGGAAGCAGCCTGGAGATTTTGTCAGAAATCCAGCCAAGTAAATACAGACATCAATAAGCAAAATTCTCAGACACTGAAAGGGAGATGAGCACACAGTACCCGAGTGTGACGAAGTCCTTAGACAATGCATCAAAATCACGATTTACAAGATGGAGACAAGCTTCAATGAACCCGTCACGGAGTTCTTGTTTAAATTCACCCATCATCCCAAAATCTGTGAATGAAAGATATTAAAAGTTAATTCTACATGCTATATAATGTATATTAATACATAACAGATTCAATTAGTCCGTCAAATAGTACAACAATCCTTGGTTTGTAGGCTTTCATAGAATTCTCAAGAGATAAGCCTTAATTCCTTACCAATTTATGAAAGATTGGCAAAGGAGTTATTAGACCACTTTACTATTTGCTTGCTAGCTTGATATACATAGTTGAACCTAATTCCTATCAGCTTAAGATTTTGAGTCAGGGGTAACTAACTTAGTATTAGCCTGGTATTGTGTTTGAATCTAACTAATCCCATTTGTGTTAATTAATTATTCTAAATATGTAAGACCTCTCCTTTGTAAATTGAGTAAGCTTGATATACAAGTTAAGCCCACTATCAGCTTAAGCTTCTAGAAACTGTGGTAACTTACTAGGAGTAAATAATAATTAAATTAAAGGATGTTTGAAAATGGAAGCTTCTTATGAATCATTTTATTAGTAATGAGGACTTTATGAGATACCAATAATATACACTATTTAGAAGAAAATACCTAACATTTGGAAACTTTTCCAAAACCATAAACACAATTAAAATGGAATTAAAAACACAAACAGATAACCCTACAACTTTATAAGATGTGCGGCACACACAAATACACCATAAATAAAATTAAATTTCAACAAGTAGAAAACTTAAGAAAGCACAATAACCTTGGAGAAGTGACATCCTAAACCACTTTCAACTTTGAAAAATAAAATAAAAAGTACGCATAGCCGCACACCAAAGGATGAACAAGTCAAGGATATCATTTGTAAACAATTTAGCATTTGAGTTTCCTTTTTATTATTTCTTCTTTTTTTTAAAAAAAAAAAAAAGATAATAATAATCTTAAGTGAGTGCTGCTGTGTAGTCTTGACTATGTGTAGTTAGGTTTATTTCCTATCAGCAAACTTTTCAGTTTGATGTTAACTTAAAATGATATCATAGGCTTTTAGGACTGCTGTTATCTTTACAGTTCTCATATCCCAAAAGTCTTCACCTGTCTTGGACTCTATCCCTCCACCTCTAGAAAGAGTAGAAAAAGCTATACAAGAATACCTAAATAAGCAAGTTTCCCATCATTTGTACGAAGAAGGTTTCCAGGGTGCGGATCAGCATGGTAGAACCCATATTCTAGAAGTTGGTTGAAGGAGCAGTAAACCCCTACCTGTCCAGAACCAAGAAGCACATATCTCATTTAGAAAGCATATCAAACAATCAAATCTAAAACGAATAATTTTCCAAGAAATGTATCGTTGCAAGTAGTTTGAGATTGACCTCAACCAAGTAAAGATCCTTCATTTCTGACAGCTTTTGCCCCTAGAATGACATTAAAAAAAAAAAAAATAAAAAAAAAAAAATAATAATAATAAGCAATATATCCATAGAATATTCAAAAAACCAAACTAAGAAACATATTTTAGAGAACAACTGCTACCGTCCTTTATATTTTAATATTATTTAGAATACTAAAGTGCAGTCTGTAAAAAGTTACAAGATTTTCTAGTTAAAATTACAAATCACAAAGACCATAATACATCATGAATACTGATAAATACAACAATTTGAAGAGTGCAAGACAATAAAATAACCTAGTTAGAACTTCTACAAGCATACGTATAGGAGCATATATGTAAAACATAGCAGTTGTACAGCTGACTGCCCAAGCTCAGCATATCCAAAGAATCTCTTTACAAAATTTCTAACTTCTCATTTTAGTTGGCTAAAACAAAGAATCTCAAATAGGCTTTTTGCAAATCCACAGTATAGAGAACTATATGGCCAATTATCCAACGGATGCTGTTCTTTGCATTGAATGCATAAATGAATTTTCCACAAGGATGGAATACCAATTACCTCCACCCAATCCATAATAAGAACCCGACGAGTCGTGTACTCCATATGCATTTCAGGCACCACAACATCACGTAGACTGCCATATAGCTGTCTGATCAAACCAATAGTGGGTCAGAGTTCAAGCATCCATACAAAGATTATTTTCAAATATGAAACATTTAACATAATAAATAACAGGAAATCTATAACATAGATGGCATAAAGTATTAGAACAACTAGAAAATAAGTCAAAGTATCCCAAGGTTAAGGGATCAGTATTAAAGACTTACATGGTCAAAAATAAAGATTGTTTTTCAAGTTTGAATAAAATGATCAAGCAGCATTAAAATGAATATGAATATAAAGTATAATATCTTTTATTTGGTTAGTCATGTTTTTACTTATCAAATATTTAAACTGTCGCACAGAAATAGTGGTTAGTGATTCAAATACAAGACTAACTAGGTCATATGCTAACTTACCATTGTTCACAAAGTTTAAAATGGTCAGAGAGAGGCTCAATTATGCATATCAAGTTAACCATTAAACATTATAAATCCAACTTACATTAAACATTTATGATAATTGGGCTTTAATACTATGTTAACTTGCCATTAATCCCAAAAACTTTAAGCTATTATGAGCTAGGCTTAGCTATGTATATCAAGCTAATACAAAACATACTATGGTTAACACCCCTCTTTGCATGTAACCTACCCAATCACAAAATTAAGAGGTGTCAAATTACATTACCATCAATCTCAAATGGATTTTGGTGAATCATCTTTTAATTGACAGACAATAGAGAAAGTAGTGAAGAAGGAAGCAAATTCATATGCAAGAGGAAGAGAAACTGATGTAGGCAGAAGTTATGAGAAAGACAAAAACAGTACTCAAAGAATAACAAGGGTTTCAATAATCTTGTTGATTCCATAGAATACTAAGAAATTGAGTGAAAATTGAGAAAATTCAAATATTATTCATCAACAATTATCCATTACAATCTCCAATGCTGTTAGAAAATAAAAGAGACCCTAGAACGCAATAAAAGAAACCCTAAAGTTTAAAATTGGCAACTAATAATCTTCAATCTTCTTATTAAAAAGGTTTTCGATGATAAAATAATTTAAAATATATAAATTGATTCTCATTCCTACATAATAAAATCAGATACCAAAAGTTGGGACATGCTTTAAAGAAATCAGAACCATACATGTAAAGTTGGTAATGAAAATCAAGAAAATTTGTTATTTCACAAAATCCTTTCAATTTTATCTTACCTAAACTTCAGACCATTTTTTGCTTCTCTTCTGTAATCCATCTCCTGCATTCAATGTGATTTACCTGTATTCAATTTTAAGCACTAAGAATATACCTCATACAAGTTGTATTAATATGACATATAAGAAAGTAGAAGAGATGAATGAACAACACAAAAATTTAATGAGGTTTGGTCAATTGACGTACATCCATGAGTGATAAAACACAAATCCAAAGGGCTACATTGTTATTATGCTCTCTTGTATTGTATTGTATTGTATACATGAATGTATACATAAATACATATATATATATATATATGAGGTTAAAGAGAAAAATGTAAAAAGGAAATAATCAATCATATTTAATAAAATTGTTTTAAAAAATCATGAGGTTAATTGACAACAATCTAGTAACTGATTTTGCATAATAGATTAACTAGATACACCGTTGAATTGAAATCTTCAATATGAATCTTCTTGACAATGTAAGGGACTCGGTATATAAAACATAATAGGAGAAACATTACAGAATGATAGACCCGATCTTATTTGGAAGGGGTCAAAGAGAGTGCTTTAGAAATGAATGACAAAGACCTAAACAGCTGTTTTTGGCATAAAGATTTCAAAAGCTACGATTCCAAATTTTGCCATTGCATGAATGCAAACAAAGACATCAATAATTTTATTCTAATTATCTATGAGTGTGAGCATAGGACAATCATGAGACTGAAAGAAAACCTATAGTTTCTCTAAAGGTACATGCTTAAATCTTTTTACTTCACCATGCAGTTTTGTTTTCAGTTATAATATATGCTTGTTAGCAAGGGAAGAACAACAAAAACACGAAGGAAAAAAATAATAAAATAAAAAGAGGAAGAAAAGTATAAGGAAATCCATACGTACCCGAAAAAGACTTGATGCCCATTCATCAACAACCGCCTGCATATAGTGTATAATATGAGACCATCTAACTTGATGTTAAAAATCATTCAACAACATTGAGCAAACAATCAAACACCACACACACACTTCTTCTATCTCTCTCCTCCTTTCCTCAAATTATATCTCCTTCTCTCTCCATTAGTTGTCCTAAACCCCACATACACATATGTCTACAATACACTAATAGGATTTTATTTTAGTATTCACTTTTAGACACAAAGTACCATGTCAATATTCATTAATGTCTTATCATAACACTACACGAAGGACGCAAAGAATTCTATCCTTATTTCCAGTGTACCAGAGATTTTGTTGAAATGATAAGCCTGGTTACATTTTGCAGCATTACCTGAAGATCAGTGTTCAACTTTCCTGCTTTCTTAACCAATCCTGCAAGAAAACGCAAAATTAATATGTCAAGGGATATAGCAGCTTGTACTCCTGGCCTTTGCACTTTGACAGCAACAACCTTTCCACTGCGGCGAAGCCTAGCTTGGTAAACCTAACATTAGAGAGAAAGAGACTTTCAAGAATTTGAACACAACCATAAAATGTAAGATAACCGCATATATAAAATGTGTAAAGATCAAGAGCACATGTAAACACAAACCTGCCCCAGGGATGCTGCAGCAATAGGCTGTGGTGAAATCTCAGAGAAAAGCTCATCTATTGGTAAACCAAGTTCTAGTTCTATTGTATTGAAAGCAATGTCATTGGAAAATGGAGATATTCGATCTTGCAATAGCGAAAGTTCATCCAAATATGAGGGTGGTATCAAATCCTACGAAAAGTTCAAAATAAGTAACCATTTGAGTCTTGTATTTACACCCTAACATAATATAATTTGATAACAACAAATAATTAATAAAATAGTAAACAAAGAAATACAGAGTATTTATGAACTTACAGCTCGAGATGAGATTGCCTGAGCAATTTTGATATATGCCTACAACACAAGTACCAGGAAACTTAAGATTTATCAAAGGAACTACAAACAAATACAAATTATATATACACACACACATAATTTTTCTCTCATTAGGAATTTTCTGTCCGGGATTCATCCGGGACAACGCGTATCCAACCTTAAATAGGATGATAAAAATTTAACAAACCTACCCAACGTCGGATATGCATTGTCCTCCACGAATCCCGAACAAAAAAAATCCCTATGAGAGAATTACTATATATATATAAATAAATATATATATATATATTCTGATAAAATTCTGATAAATTATTCTGATCATTATATATATAGTGGTACGCGTACAATAACATTCTACTGGTCAACGTCAAACATCGTATGTTACCCAATTACATGAAACCATGGGATATTTCACCTCTCAGGCATCGGCAACATAAGCGTCACTCATTAGAATTAACTTATTTATATTCCACATATATAATTCAGTCTCGGACATACCGGGCCTAGTTCTGCCAATATTTTCCGAAGTTCTGCAGCCCTAACCTGATCAAAATACAAAACAAAATCTTCATCCTCAGCTAGTCGCTCAACAATAAATAACATTACTAAAATTAAAAATAAAGAAAAAGGAAGAAGAAGCTTTATTTTAACCTCGAACATCTGGTCGGAGCGTTCCATGAGCCTATCAACGTAGCGAAGCGCGAACCACTTGCCGAAAGTAGTTCCAGTCTGGAAAAATCGGCGAACAACAAGGAAAGGTTTGCGCCTGTAAATGGCGGCGATTTTGGAGGCGCCATAGTCAGCCAAAGAGTCGGCGTCGGAGGAGCTGAGGTAGAATACGTAGCCGGACTTCTTCGTGAATGCGTCGTCGACATCGTCAAGGCGCGTGGCGCACCGGAGGGAAAATGAGCGGCGAGAGGTAGGGATACGAGAAGGCTGAGTTCGGGGTTGGAAGCGTTTGGATAATCTGTGAGTGGCTGAGGGAAACGAAGGCGTAGGAGAAGAAGGAAGGAGTAGTGACATGGGATTGGGTTTCGGTATCAGGACGACAGTAAAATTTGACAAACCGAACGCTTTCACTGAAAAATTTCTGGATTCTTGGAAACGATTCGTCCTTGTATTTCATTTTGTTTCTTCTTCGAAAGGTTTATGAAAAATATAAATAAATCAATCAAATTAATTAAACTATATTTAAATTAAATTTAAAAAATGTGGATAAAATGAACCCAAAAGAAAATTGTGGCCAATGCTGAACGTCTCATTTTCTGCGTCTTAGCAAAATAATAAAACAAAATTAATTTATTTATTTTAGTCTGATTTTTTGTGGTGCGTTTGTTGCATCTGTGTTTGGAAAAAGATCTACAAGACTTTATACGCTACAAACCTCACATCTAAAATTTATAAAAAGCCAAAATCATTTTACATTTTCTTTATTTTTGTTTTAATTTTCCATTGTAATTTGATTTTCTTGTTAAGAATGTGGTGACTAAATTGCAATCTTGACAATATATATATATATATATATATATATTTTACTTTTCAAAAAAAAAATCCACCTCAATTTGAAACGAGTTCGTGAACAACTTCAAATGGTTTTCAATTAAATTTTTTTTCTTTTAATTTTTTGGCAAGGTTTTTTTATTTTATTTTTATAATTAGATAAAAATGCTAACTATCAGTTAAAACACAAATCAATTATATACAACTAACTAAAAACCTTTAAAAAATGAAAATGGAAAAACCAAAAATATAAACATTCAAACGAGCACTTAATTTCGAATTTAATTTGGTTTTCTAAGTAGAATTTTGGTGTCTACGATCCAATCTAAATTAATATATATTCTTGATTCCCATTTTGTTTCTTTNTATTTTTTCAATTGTTTCATTATTATTTTTAAATTTCAATAAATCTAATAGTACAATATTAGAAAAAATATATCATTAACAAATAATTATAATATGAAAAAAAACTATAATATTTTTAACATTTTATAAAAAAAAATTAATAGATATTTTCAAAATTTTTATAAATATTTTGGAGTGTGAAGTAAAAATTTAGATGAAAATATCATAAAAATTTGGAAAAAAATTATAAAAATTTTACTTTTTTTTTTTTAATCTAAATTTTTTATCCTCGTTTATAAAAAAACAGCCGAAAATTTTGATTTTTGCAAACTTGGATAGGACTTGCCAAAAATTGGCTGGCTAGTTGAAATCGACCCAATTGAACTGGCTTCAAGTTTCGAAGTGTGATGTTTCTGTCTAGGCCGGTTTTGCTCGGTTTTATTTTGAAAAAAATTGATAAGTCTGCTTTGGTTACTAATTCAAATAAATTTTTCACTAAAAATCAATCGAACCTACCGGTCATAGGCATTTTATTTTTTGCCACATTATGATTCCATCATAACCGTCCATCCATGTGATTCCATCACAACCACGCACCATCTTAACCTTTTCTTTTCCCTTTTTTTTTTTTTTTTTTTTTTTTTAACAAAAGCGATCAAAATCAAGGTCTATCTCTCGACATCATCTCATCTCCATCTTCTCGACTTTTCCCCATTTCTATCTCTCTATAATTCCTAAAGCCCAAGCCAAGATCTCATCTCCATCTCACGGACGGCGTCACGATCTCTCCCTCTCACTGACGGCACCATAAGTCATGATCTCATCTCTACAACCTCATCTACTAAGATCTGGATCTCATCTTTTCTTCTTTATTTTTTTTTTAAGTTTCTATGTTGTTAGATCTAGATTTGTTTGTTGTTTGAATGTGATTTGTTGAGAAAATGTAAAACCGACTGAAAAATTTCTTTGGTGTTGTTTCATGCTCGGTTCTTTAGAGCTTTCTCAGTCCGTCAATTGGCCACTCAACCTCCACCGAAATAATCGGTTCAGTGCAAAATGAGACCAAAAATCGACTGCAGCGAACAGAACCCACCTTTAGCCTCGAGCCCTCGGCCAAGGTTTAAAATATTAGTAAAATATTTCAAAATATCAGTGCTGAAGGTTCTAAAATATATAGATTTTAACATAAATATTCAAAATTATCGATATGGATCAAATATGGAAAAAATATATTATTATAGAAATTTTAGAATATTTTCATGTAATCGATATTTTATAAATTTGACTATAAAAATTAAAAATATATTGAATATATATCTCCTAATCAATGGACTGAAAATACTTGGTAATAGTCACATATATACTATTGTTCCTCAAAAATATACAAAAATAATAATAATAATTTGATTAATTTCAGGTGGAAAAAGTACGAAGAATTTTAAATTAAAAAGAAAGAGATATGTCTCAAACCATGATCTCATGAATGTGGATGTGAGGACGCATACAAACTTAACCAATCTCACTTGACTAATGATAATAATAACATTTTTAATTAAATTACTTATTAATTAGAAAGATAATAGTATTACAATTTTATCATGATTCATGAATATCACCTCAATACCACATACTTTTTTAGTGGTCAAAAATTATTATTTTATTTTTTATTCTCATTTATTGTTGTGTATTATAAAAAATAATAATTAAAATATATATCTTTTTAATAATTTACAAGTAATTGTTAACATGTAAAACATATATAT
>QANX01002685.1:20345-57453 GCA_003254975.1 Ochetophila trinervis | reverse complement strand
AATATATATAAAAAAAAAAAATCAAAGTTTCAACCAAAGTCTAAAGTCTATGTAAAATTTACATAGAGTCTAAAATTCTAAATGTAAAATTTACATTCTTTGTATGTAAAATTCCAAAGTCTAAAATTTACATCTAAATCCAAATCTAAATCTAAACTAAAACCGAACATTCAATCCAGTTCAAATCAATCATTGTTGATTGAATTTAATGTTAAAGTCAATTTGTATTGGATTGAAAATTATTTAACTGGTCAATAATTGAATCAAATTAATTTTTACAAAATAAATTAATTTTGAACCGATGAATATTCTTAATTTTTATTGTAAAAGCGAATAAATATCTTCTTCCAATTCTCTATATGGTAAAATAATTGTTTCTTTTAGGAAGATAAATGGTTAAAAGGTGGCAATATTAAAGATCTCGAAGTTGATAATTTCAATATTAATTGAAACTTGAAAGTGGCTCATGTCATTAGTAATGGTTCTTGGAATATTGACATTTTAAAGAGTTTAGTGCCCCAGAGAGTGCTGGTGGATATTATTAGTGTTCCTATTTCTCATCTTTTTTGTATGGAAGATAAGGTTATTTGGAGTTTCTCCTCTCAAGGTCAATTTTCTGTTAGTTCAGCGTATAAGTTCCTTGAGCAGTGGAACAGTGAGCAAAATCAGTGGCAGTGAAGTGGCATTTGAAAACTCAATATCTCTCCTAGAATTAAATTGTTTTGTTGGCTAATAGTTCAAAATAAACTGTTAACTAATGAGAATAGGGTGAGACGAGGTCTTTGTGATGATAGTTATTGCACTATTTGCAATAGCGGGATTGAAGACGGGATTTATGCTTTGAGAGATTGTGGGAAGGTTAAGAAGGTTTGGTCCTCTTTGGGTATTAACAGCTTTGATCATTTGTTTTTTGATTATGCTTGGTAGGATTGGCTTCAAATCAATCTCAAAGGGAAGATGACTGTGGAGATAGTTAATGGGATTTCCTGTGAGTGGAATCTTATTTTTTTTTATTTGCTGTTGGTTTTGTTGGAAATGGAGATATAAGCTAATTTTGGATCATGGGTTTAAGTGGCCCGTGAATGCTATTGATATTGTTCAGAGATTTGTTGTTGAGTTGTGCTCTTTGAATGATCCCCTTTCTCTTTTGAAAAATAAGCATATTAATTGGCTTGCCTGGCATATGCTTGATAATGGTTGGGTTAAGTTGAATACAGATGTGAGTTGTATCACTTTCTCTAGCTCTACAGGTGCTGGTGGTATCATCAGGGATGATAAAGGAATGTGGTTAGCTAGTTTTGTGGCCAATATTGGCAAGGGAAATGCTGTCTTGGCCAAGCTGTGGGGTGTGTTTTTTGGCTTGAAGCTGGCTCATCAGATAGGTTTCAAGAAGGTTATAGTGGAGTTGGATTCAAGTACTGTGGTCTCTTGGTTGAAGAAGGATATTGAGCCTTTCCATCCTTATGCTGTGTTGATCAGTAGCTGTAAAAAGTTTTTCTCCCTGTATACTGATTCTTCTGTCCATCATTGTTATCATGAATGTAATAAGGTTGCGGATTGTTTAGCCAAAATTAGTCATAGTTATCCTATAGGTTTGAATGTTTTGAATGGTCCTCCTAGAGGTGTCTCTTGGATCCTTAAAACTGATACTTCTGGTGTTATGGAGTCTAGGCTGATCTAGTGTGTCTTTGGGCCTTTTAGACCCCAGTTTGACCAAAAAAAAAAAAAATTGTTTCTTTTTCTTTTCCATCTTATAGTTTCCTATATATATATTATCAACCTATTACAATGTTCTTCTCCAATATATATATCTTTCACTACCAAAAGCAAGAAAAGAAAAATTATTAGAAAAAAAAAACAATTTGTTATCGTTTTTAGAATCTCCATTGTTTATGTGTGTGTGTAACAGTGGGTGCTTGATTTAAAAACTAAAAGCATAGAAACTATGGGTCACCGGTAGTTTTCATCAAAGAAATATATATTGTTTGAAATGGTGAGCAAATCAAATTGTTTTGTAAGTGTTAAGAATTTGGATTAAAAAAAAACAATCCAGTGTTTGCTTGCAATTTATCATTCTTAAACCGTTCTAAACTTTTGCAGTTATCAACCTCACCAATATAATAATGGAATTGCAAAGACTTGTTCTAGTCACATAAAACTTAAAGGCACTATACACAGTCAAATAAAAGCTTTAAAATTGTACTTTTCCAATTCCTCCACTACGAAAATGATAGTTTTTTATTAAAATTTGGGGAGGAGCATTTTTATCCAATTTGAGATATAAACTCTAAATTTTGAAAAATATTTTCAATAATTTTATCATTGAATCAAATCTATGAATACGAACATAATAATTAATGAAATGCAAAAAATTACAGTGTGTATGCTTTATAGCAAAATTATATATATATATATTGGCATGAAAATTGCAATGACCAAATTTGTGAGTAGGGCAGCTTTAAAGTTTAAAGGAAATTTTTGATTGCGAAATGCTTTGTCATAAAGAAAATGTGCTTATTTGTTTGCTGATCAAGATCATGTGAACTTTATATATGTACTTACCATCTTGCCTAAGAACAGTAAGCTGAAAAGATTTTTAGCTTTATGTAAGTTCAACGCTTATGATAAATTTTCACCATTAATATTTAAATTATTTTAGCTAAATATTATAAATTTAAAGCAACAGAAAAAAGCAGCTATTATGATTTTTTTGTTTAATTGCTTTAAAAATTTGTTTGACTTTTCTTTAATCTTAAAAGCAAAATTCCCCAGTTGGTCAATATGTGTTCATTAGTCAACACGCTCACATTTGTTTGCAAAAATGTATGTGTTTTTCATGGAAGACAAAAACCTCTGAGATATTACAATCACCAAAAAGAAAATAATATTAATAACAATAACTTAACCCAACCAAATCTATCTGTTCTTTTTTCTTCTTTTTTTTCACTCTTTCATGGGTCTGTTCTAAACAGTTTCAGAAAATTATGAGCAAATCGAAGAGTTTTCTTCAGAATCTCATCAAACCCTTCAAATTTTATTCAAGCAAAGGTAAGAAACAAAACCCAACTTTTTGTTTGTTGAAAGGAAACGAAAAACCTAGAAAAGATAGCTGCACAAGAGCTGTAATTGATCTGTGTACTTGTTTTTTGATGTTTGGTAGAGGGACAAAACGAAGAGGACCTGGAAAAGATAGCTGCACAAGAGCAGAAGCTTTTCGCTTTTGAGACTTTGGTTTCAGCTACCAAGGATTTTCACCCCAGTAACAAGTTAGGTGAAGGTGGATTTGGACCCGTTTTCAAGGTAAATATCTCGGTTTGAATGATTTATCTTCTGTTGTGCGGTTGCTGAGAAATTTTTTGAGAGTTGGGGTGGATTTTCCAAGTTTTACATGTTCCTTTGTGTTTTGTTGGATTTTGTTTTCAGGAATCCATTTGGGTTTTGGGGAACCAAGAAACTGTTCATAATGTTCCATCCTTCCCCTCAATTTGGTTTCTGATTGTTATAAAACGAAAAAAGAAATCTTTATGAAAACAAAATTTATTGAAGTGTGTGGAAAACTCAAATCCTAAAAATTGTTGCAAGTATAGTTTGGAAGCGGTCTCTGGAAATGGAATCCGCAGTTTCTAAATTAGGTTTATGGAAAAAAGCACAAATTTATTAACAACAGGATATATTCATCTTGCAACTTCATTTTAGTCCATTTTTCTTTCCATTTGTAGTTTTTATTAAATAATTATGGTTGCAGAAAGCTTATACTAACTATTTAATGAGGAAAAGATTACTGATAATGCACCATCCATGTATGTCATTCTCTTACTTAGGAAGGCTAGATCTCTGACAAAGCCAATATAAGTGATTGCTACTCCTAGATTTTACTTTGCAATTCTTTTGTGCATTTGTCTCCCTGAACAAAGTTCTACATTTTCAGCAGTCAAATGTCCTGCCCAATGTTGCAGTTTGTTTAGGTAGAACCTGATTTTGGTTTCTGGGTAACTCCTCTGGGCGTTTGAAATGTCTTCTAACTTTTGGAATGTTTCTTTCTAGGGTAAGTTGAGTGATGGGAGAGAGATTGCAGTCAAGAAGCTATCTCAAAGTTCAAATCAAGGGAGGAAAGAGTTTATGAATGAGGCCAAGTTGCTGGCACGAGTGCAGCATAGGAATGTTGTCAATTTGTTAGGTTATTGTGTACATGGCGTAGAGAAGCTGCTCGTTTATGAATACGTTTACAACGAGAGCCTTGACAAGCTTCTCTTCAGTAAGTATTAGTTCCACCTGATAATCTTCTTTTGCTCTTTTTTAGAAGCAGGTTTTCATTAACTGATGAAGCACTTTGAAAGAGCAGGTTTTGAATAAAGAAAATCTTATGTCAGTATTTCTATGCTGAAAAAGTTCATTTACTTGCCACTTCAATTCTTTTTGAAGTCCAAAAATTGAAAGTCTTACAGCATTTGAGTCAAAGTGGGATCTTTCAGATAATTGATTTGCTAAAAGTTGTCTTGTAAAACACAAGTTCTATACCATTTCTTTTTCCTTAGCCAGATTGATGTTAATTTTAACCTACTTAACAACTGGATTTCATCATTTCAGAAACACTTAAATCTTTTAATTTTACAAATCTGGCCTCTTTTGGGTAGATCTGTACAGTGACTTGTATCAATCTAAATAGTCCTAGATTCCTCTTTTGTGTTAATTCATGAGTATTAAAATCTTAGTTTCAGTTCGATCAAGTCAACTTTTCTGAAATAAATTGGTATGGTTTTTTTTTTTTCCCCCCTGTAAAATCAACCAATTCTTAGAGTTTATGGTGGTGAAATTCACAGCTTATTGTGAAAATATAATCTGGTTTTACTAGCAGATGTTCTACTAATATAGATATAGTTAGAAATAGGGCAATAAAAACAACAAAGGCATGAATGAATTTCGTATAAAGCTACGCTTACATTTTAAAAACTCTTTTACTGGATGTTAGATGATTGGTCCTCTGTAGAAACCAAAAAACGAGCATAAATTTTGTATGCATCTTTCATTTCAGGAACATTCAAAATGAGATGAGTCTATTATATACATCATTTATATAAAGTTTTAGAAAATGCTTATTTTGTGATTTATAGGTAATAATTCTTTATGTATAAAATTTTCACATATTAAGAATTAAAAGATTGATTTTGGACATGCTGCTTAAAGTTGATTTCTTACATCAATTGCTTGTGCTACAATTGCGGGCCATAGCCCCTCAAAGTTTTTCTCTTCTTCCACATCTATAATCTGTTGCTGCATCAAAAACTCTATGAGGATAACTCTTGGAACCTTGACTTTTATATAATTGTGAGGGCTCTTTCAAGCCCCGAAGTTGCTGAGATATGCAGCAATAATAACTAGGTCATAGCATGACGTCTGCCATCTCATTAGTAGGAACAATTCAAACCCGTAGTAAAGTTGATGTGTGTGTGTGATGGACTTTTTAGTTGTTTTGATAGTGATTGTCTTGATACAGAGTCCCATAGACGAGAGGAGCTTGACTGGAAACGAAGGTACGATATAATTTGTGGAGTTGCTCGTGGTTTGCTTTACCTTCATGAAGACTCACACAATTGTATCATCCACCGAGACATCAAGGCCAGCAATATTTTACTTGATGATAAATGGGTCCCCAAGATTGCTGATTTTGGCATGGCTCGACTCTTCCCCGAAGATCAAACGCACGTCAATACACGGGTAGCTGGTACCAAGTATGTCATCTTCTGTCTACTCGTAGACAAAATTGGTTGAAACCCATGTTAATAAGTTTTATCTAAAGATAGAAATGTTTTCTCTTTGATGGTTGAAACAGTGGATATATGGCTCCTGAGTATGTCATGCATGGACATTTATCAGTAAAGGCAGATGTGTTTAGCTTTGGAGTTCTTGTTCTGGAGTTGATCAGCGGTCAAAGGAATTCAACATTCAATTTAAGCCTTGATGCACAGAATCTACTTGATTGGGTAAGATTAGCAATCTTAAAACTTTGTTCGGTGATTAAAAAGAAATGAGAAGTCCTCTGGTGGGTCTCATGTTGAATTGGGCTGGTTTGTTCTGTCATGTCATAGTTTATATACGGTTCAGCTTCTTTGTTTGCCCTAGCCGGTAGTCTGCCAGCCCAGTCCATGTCATATTGATTAAGACCCTTCAGAAAAAGTGACTCGTCCTTGGGGAAGACTTTCCGTACCTTGGAAATTCCTAGGAGATATTATAGAATCATTTGCCCAACTACATGTCAGATTTATGGTTGACCATCCAAGCTTGGGAAACTTGATCCACTAGCGCAAACTCTATTAGAGAAATGGTAAAAAGTAGAAAACCAAGTCAAATTGTGAAACTATCGATTTTTTTATTTTATTTTAATAAATCTTAACAATAAGTTAGACCACTTCAAATTTTGATTGCTATATTTTGGGGGTGTTGTTGACGCAGTCATACAGGCTATACAAGAAAGGCAAGAGCTTGGAGGTTATGGACCCTAAGTTAGCTTCATCAGCGCTGACAGAACAAGTAACTATGTGTATTCAAATAGGGTTGCTATGCACACAAGGCGATCCACATCAACGACCCACCATGCATCGTGTGGTGGTGATTTTATCCAAGAAACCAAGCAACTTAGAAGAGCCGACGAGGCCTGGTGTTCCCGGTTCAAGATATAGAAGATGCCGCAGACCTGCTGCGCTATCTGCCACTGCTGGAACTTCACTTGAATCCAATTCTAGTGCATCTGATTCAAGTTTTAATACTAATAATAGTAGCAGTGTAACTGCTACCACTACTATAAGCCCCAGTAATGATCCTCGAGGCAAACGTCCAATGCATAGCTAGAGTTTCCTCTTATAGGAAATTTTTATTATTCTTTTTTTCTTTTGTACCATAGAAAAATGCATTATTTGTTTAATATATGTAAAATTGGAAATGGTTGAAAGAGGGTAAGGAAAACCAAAATATGAGTGAGATGCAATTGTTTTGGGCATATAAGAGAAGGGCTCGTTGAGATGAGATTCGCTTGCACTTTTTTTTTCCCTCGTCTTTTCAGTTTTGTGGCAGGAACCATCCCAAGGATCCCTCCAGGATTCTCGGAGTGGTCCTGTTTGGGAAAAGCTCCATCGAAAATTCTCTCAGAGCATCTAGTAGAACTTCACCGGAAGAGTTTGACCACTTCAAACTTAATACTGCATGAAAGTAAACAAATGTATGTAAATAAATATGTTCCACGACAACATTAACATCAAAAGATATTCTAGACTAGGGTTTCTAAATTCAAAGATCCTCCATGGGAGTCCAACCTTGACTTTTAAGTTCTCGGAGCACATCTGAGGACATAATATTTGATGTTCATTTTAACTTGACAAACGGATCTCTCTCATCATAGTAACCAGACAAACCTTAAAGATATTATCAAACCTCCCAACACGAACCATGGATGAGTATAGAGAAACACAAAAAAGCTATGTTGCTGCTTGTGTAAAGATATAACAAACTACAACTTCCTACGTTAAATATGAATGTACATATCCATGTGATCACACTATTTATAATGTGGGAAATTCTTCGGCCAAAAAATTCATGCATAACATGACTTATGATAGATAACTCTTGCATTGATCAGTCTCAAAAGACCTAAGATGTAAACTAATGGGAATTCTCTTCCAACTCTTTAAATGTAGTTTTCTTATATCTGCTTCCCAAGGTATGCAACTCTAAGTTACTATGACTCTACTCGAATCTCTCGAAAACATTATCACCAACTTGAGCATTATATCATTTACATATGATATACCACCATCGACCTTATAATTATTTTTTTGTTGTAGAATGACGTAGGATACAAGTTACAACCTAATTATTGAATAGACGAATTATGTCCGAGATGTTGTTTGTATGCTAAGCAGAATATAACATAAAATCGCTAAATTTACATGTTCTTAAATACATACATATATATATATATATAATATTATATACACACACAATGGTGCTCAAATAAAGACATCGACAAGTGGACTCAATTAAAAACTTAAAGATAAATTATTTCTAACACAAAATAATATTCATTGTCACTAATAGCTGCTATTAATGATGTCGTTATCACTAAACTCTACACAATCACAAAGCTTTTTTGCACCTTCATGATAAAAATATAATCTTTATGTACTAAATTTGAATCCCAGTCTACAATTTAAAACAACAAACAATTAATTAATATCCATCATAATTTGAAATCATTACCATATCGATTAATAATAGTTCTTATTAATTTTGGGGCAATAAGAACATACCACAAGATCAAGAATAATGTATATGCATGACTAGTTTTTCTTTAGTTTTACAAAATTAACCTAAAAGTTAAAATGCAAATATTTTTCACATTGTGAAAGTAGAGATAGAACAAATGCCACCAAGACAAAAGAAACAAAAGGAGAAAGGGGCATAGCACGTGACGCTACAAAAGGGAGCGTGAGTGAGTGGTTGGATGTCCAAAATATTACTGTAGATAATTAAACCTGATAAAATGTTATATGATACGATAATACGGTACGAAACGATACGATAATTTGCGAGTTTAGGTTTTCAATATTGAAATTGGATTGATATCAGTGTCAAACGATAAAAAAACAGGTTGGAAAGGGTTAGAATATGTTAATACGATAAGATACGATAAAAAAATATTAATTTAATTATTTCTTTATAGCTAATTTTTTACATTATTATTATTTTTTAAAAAAATTATAAACTTAATATTTTATTTCATTGAAATATAACAATTTTTATATATATTTATATATTGATATTTTATTTTAGATTATATCTTTTTTATTACTTTTATTGATTGTAGAATTTTAGTTTGGTTTATAATATTTTAAATATTTTTAAATTGACAATTGTAATGCATATTTTATTTTCTTAACCACGATAAATATTTAATATAACTTTAGTTCGTAATATTTTACATATTTTGAATTCACAATTATTAATTATGTAGAAAGATTTAAGTATTATGTTTGCGTGATTTGTTATTTTTTTAACATGTATTAAGTATATTGTTTTTGTTTTTATTTTTGATTTGTAAAATGATATAAATATTTATGTTTGTCTGTGCTTAATTATTTTTTAGTATGGACTATAAAATATAAATCAAATATATTTTTTATTTTTTTAAAATAATTTTAAAAATAAATTTAACGTGTTAACAGACTGGATAAAAAAATTTTGATACAAACACGAACAATAAATAATCCATATATCTATCCGTTTGGACACAGGCAAAATTGAAAACCTGGACAAGACCAAATCTGTCAAAAGATGTTTTAGTGAGGTTGCTAATCACAGCGAAATAAAAATATATTTAAAAAAAAAAAACACAACATCGTTCTCTATTTCTGATTTATAGAATCATGGTACGGTATTAGCAAAGGATCAAAAAGCTTTGAATTTGTAGCAGAATTAGGGCTGTGCTTGTCTACCTGGTGGACTATGAATGTTCCGTTGCAAAGTCAACGCTAATTCATCTTATCGCCCCCAATTTTAGTTTTCATCTACGTGGCAAAGATATTGGTCCTAGGGAACACATCCTCCTCACACGTACATGATCGTACCCTCTCTGTTGGGAATACACAAACCCTCGGGTCCCACTTTCCGCACTTGGATGCTGGATCTGGGTCTCTGAATCTCAATGTTTCACCACAGTGAGTGAGATCGCTGAGTTTGATGTCATGTCCATATTTTACTGGCTTACACCGTTTTGATTTTCAGAAGTCTGACTTTATTATCTAATAGGTCCAATTAGATTTTGACACGAAAAGGGTGCACGAAGCTTAGAGAACAGGTGAACGTCACGACTTGGGGGTTGAGTTCCGAAACGCCTATGGATGAAGGATGGAAATTCAAAATGAGGGGTAATTTCGTAACTTGAGTGACACAATGTTCGAAATACCAAAATGAGTCCCATCCACGTCATCGATCCTTGTGTGTTGAAGTAGATGAAGGATTACCATCGGATCATCACAAAAGCTCACAACCCCCAGCCGTTGGATTGTCCAGGGCTTTCATCTTCTTCCTTTTTTTTTTTTTTCCTCGATCCGATCCAGAAGAAAACCCACTTTTAAAACCTCCTAACCCTTTAACCACTCACTCTGCAGTTCTCTTCCTCACCAAACCAGATAATCCCTCTCTCTCTCTCTCTCTCTAAAAAACACTCTATCATAGCCACTCACTTTCTCTCTCTAAATCAACTTCCATGGCGACCGAAAACTCAATTAACCCTCCTCCACTATCTCCGTCTCTCCCACTTTATCCAGAGGTAAACACCGAATTTTCCTCCATTTTTCTCGGACTCACTTTCCAGGAAAATTTTGTTTTTCTACTTAGAGTTTTGCTTGATTTGAGCTGGATTTTTATTGATTTTGTTGTTTTTTTATCAGATGATTATGACAGCCATCGAGTCCCTGAACGACAAGAACGGGTCTAACAAATCGGCCATTTCAAAGCACATCGAGTCGACCTACGGCGATCTACCGGCAGCTCACTCAACTCTCCTCACTCACCACCTGAACAAGATGAAGCAGAACGGAGAGCTCGTTTTGGTGAAGAACAACTACATGAAACCCGACCCGAACGCCCCACCCAAGAGGGGTCGGGGCCGCCCACCCAAACCGAAAGTTCCTCTTCCTCCGGGAACGGAACTGTCGCCGCCAAGGCCACGTGGCCGTCCTCCGAAGCCCATAGATCCTTTCGCTCCTGTACCATCTCCAAAGAACAAGACCTCCCCCTCAGGTTCCGGAAGGCCACGTGGACGTCCACCGAAGAAAGCCAAGACATCAACTCCAGCTTCGGCTTCAGATACCGGCGTGCCGAGAGGGAGAGGAAGGCCGCCGAAGGTTAAGCCGGCGGTGGCTCCGGTGGGCTGTTGATTTTTAGGCTTTCAGAGTAACTACGAGAGAGGGGAAAAAAAAAAGAGAGAGAGAGGAAAAAGAGAGAGCGTTAGGCTTCTTTTTAGGTGTATTAGTTCTCTACTAATTTAATGTTTTAGCTTTATCTTTATCCTTTTTTTTTTTTTCCTCTTTTTTCTTTTCAAATTTTTTTTTTTCTTTTTATTATTTGGGTTTTAAAATTTCGTCTGTCTATTATGTGGCTGGGTGTTGAAACTTGTAATGTGGGTGGTGGGTTGGAGGTTCTCCATTTATGTTGACTGTAATTGCAATGTAAATTGTTCAGCGGCTGTTGGCGTTTATTTCTTTTGCCTTTTGTCTCTCTCTAATAGCCTTAAAAAAAAAGTTATATTGAGACTGATTTTCGATTACTTTATTAGGCTTTGCTTTATTTGTTTTTGCTTTTTTAAAATTTACTTCCTTTGACACTTTAAATCAAATGGGTTTTGGGGAACTTGATTTCTTTTTCCTTTTTTCTTTTTTTTCAATTTGTTTTTGTTGGTCTTTATAGACGAAGCAGGTTGTCGGGGTTGATTTGAGTAAAAATTAAACGGTGAAATATAGATGAAAGTGCTTTAAGGGCTTTAATGTTTATTAAATGTTTTGGTTTAGCTTTTTGTTTCATGAATTTATCATGTGGAAGCTTTACAGGTAACACTTTTAGTTTGGATAGCATGCTTGTAATTTTTCTACCTCATATTTGAATAAGCCAATAGCTGCTTAAAGCTTCTCTTATGACAGCTTGCTTAATTGGTTTGCCCAAAAAAAAATATTCTACATGATTTATTTATTTAATATTTTAACTTTTTTTTTTCCTTTTTTAATAATAAATCTTTTACTCGTTGCTTTTTGGGGGTGAAGATGGTTTGGATTAAACATTTTTTCTGTGAAAATTCAAACTACGAATTAAACTTTTAAAACTATTCAAACTAAAATATTATTTATGAACAATTTGGTTGAATAGTCGAGGCTCCAGTCCATTTTGTTATTATTTCTGGCTTCTATTTTATTTTCTATTGCATTTTTATTTGTATCAAAAATTAAAAATTAATTAAAAGTTAAATAATATAGTTAGTAATAAAATATCAATTTAATTATTTATTTAAATATTATAGTTTAAATTTCAATTAAAATACAAATCAATGATTTATTATTTAATTTTACAGTTTAAATTTAATTTAATATTATAGTTCAAACTCTAAAATTCAAATTAATTTCAATATTACAATTTTAAGTTCAAACTAAAAATATTACACTTCGAAGTCTAATTAAAAATATTACAATCTAAACTAAAAATTGTATAAAACATCCCAAATAAAAAAAAAATGTATATCATTAGTAATAAAAAATATTAAAAATATATTATATATTAATTAATGGTTTGGATTGATTTGGTTTAAAAATTACCTAAACAACAAACTAAACTATTAGTTATGATTTTTTCCATAACAAACCGAACAAAATCGTTTACTTTCTAAAAACCGAAGCAAACTGATCAAAAATAGCAATTTAGTTCTATTTAAATGGTTTGATTTGGTTTTGTCCACCCCTAATTACTATTTATCAAAACAAAATTTTAAATATAAAAAAAGTAAAGTAATACAAAATTAGAGATCCCAAAAAAAATAAAAATATTCCTTATTTTTGAAATTTAAATTTTATAAAAAATAAATGCCAATTATAGCAATTAGCAATCTTCTCTGTTTTTCTTTTATTTTTCCAAAAAATTAATTTTAGCAATGTTATAAGAGCAGTGCTATAGAAGCTCCTTGATTAAAAATTATTTACGTGTTATATTGTGCTACAGACCATATATAAAAAAAAAATTAATTATTCTGTATGGTCCACATGTTCTATTTTATGATTAATTCCGTCTTCTAAATTTAAGTATAATATATCCTTAGAACTTTGCATAGATTTTTAAGTTGTCTCATGTAGTTTATAGTTAACATTTAGGCTCCTTGGGTTTAAAAAACATTCAGCAGCATTAATCACAGCTCTTCAACTCATTAGTTTTGCTTCGTAAATGGCATGTGCAATGTACATTATACATATTTTTTTAATAATTTGAAAGGTATAATATGCATTTTATTGTCATTTTTTTCCTAATTATAAAATTTTTGTACCATTCATTTTTGAATTTTGTGCGAATTTATAAATTGTCTTTTATATTTCATATTTAACATTTATGACTCATGAACTTAATAGATGGTAGCTTCAATCCCAAAACTTAATCCTATTAGTTTTGCTCCGTTAAATAATATGTGCGCTGTAAATGTCCCATATGTTCTTATAATTTGAAAGGTAAAATAAATAATTTATCATCTTCTATTTTATAACAATTTTCTTTCTAATTATACATATGAAAAACTATCATATCAAAATCGGTCTCATTGCTCGTCAGCGCATCACCAAACTGCAATGGCATTATGGATGAATAACAAAGGGGATTGTTTGGCCTAGTGGGAAGTTGAAACTGACAAACCAAATAAATACAGGTGTTAGCAAGCTACAGTAGAATGCAGTCAAGACGAGATTTTATATATATATATATATATANGAAATTCATACGTGAGAGAGAGAGATATTAAACTGAACAGTCTTTTTTTTTTTTTGCAGGAAAAAAAGTGTTAGTGTAGAACCTATATTACGAATTTTATTTAGGCATTAAAATCGCATTTGGTTTGCTGAATCTGTCTCTATCATAGCATTTTGAATGATAAATATAGATTATTGTATATATAGCAAAAAAATTAAGAACGTAAAAATTTAAATAGCATAAATATATATTTAAATCATAAATTTTTTTAATAATATACATAAAAATTATTTATGTTATTAATTAAATTACATATTAGCTTTTTTGTTTTTAGATATTTAACATATTAATTAAATTAAATCATAAATTAACTTTTCAAAAAAAATTATATTTATAGAAAATTCAGAATGTCTAATAGAATTTTTAAAAATAAATATTTAACAATGTTTAACCTATATTTGCTCGATAGTCACTAATATTAAAGTGTAATTTTTTTAAAATATTATTCATATTACTTATCTAATATATTTACTTTTACAATTAATATTTTTATGGATGTATCAAATCTTAGCTGCTCCACANTCTGTATTATTATTTTTTCTATATTTGGCAGTGTAATGGGATATAAGAGCATCTGCAATGCAATGTGGATTGCTAAAATTAACATGCTACATAAGCAAACATAGACATTGTTTTGAAAAAATACAATCCATTGATAATATCTAAAATGAATATCGAGCTAATGTGATCTAGACATTGTCAAGAAGAATATCTACTTCTGGAAGCTCTGTCAGATATTGTCAAGTTTCCTAAAATGTAAAATTTACCTTAAAAGTCTAATTTGTTCAAAAATTAAAAATATTTAATAAAATATATAATTAATTAATAATCATAAATAATCATTGTGTACATTATATTTAAAAAACAATTTTTAAATTAAATATATATTTATATTATATAAATTTAAACAATATTTATTTATATTCCACCTATTTAACAATTAACGTTTACAGTTAAAGATGATCTAAATTTTTAAAGTGAAAGCTTGAAATCTACCCAAAGTAGTATACACCACGCGCTTTTGCCGCTCTAAGATTGGCTACTCAAACAGCGTCACGCATGCAATGGTCGCGGAGCATGAACACTTCCCTTCCAAGGCTGTCTTCGTGTCACTTCCATTGTCTCACCCCTTGATTAGTATCATAATATTGATTTGTTTGTGTTCTTTAACCCTTCAATACCAAGTTGACGGAATTTTTATTTTATTTTTGAGTTAAACAGCTTTGTTCATATATTAAAATAATTTATTTCGCTTTTTTAAAACATTCAAATTGCTTTTACAATAGGTTTTCTTTTTTTTCATTTTCAAAATTATATTGTTTAAGGTATAGGTAAAGAAAAAAAGTTAATATATTTGTTGAATGTGATTAAAGACTATTTTTTTTAATTTTAAAAATTTAAAAATTTTAATTGTTTAATTATTTTTTATTTGAAATGATTTTAGAGTCAAAAATATTATAATCAACGATTATGTTATATCATTTGTGTAACTTTCAATTACAATGTACAATGTAAATTTTTAATTATTTACTGCATCGTCTATATAAATAATGTTTTATTTTTTGTTAAAATGACATGCTTTATAAATATATATTAACATTTGGTAACAGAGCTCCTAACTAATTTTGTCTAGTAAAAGTTTCTGCCACTAAAGATGAGGCAGACTAAAAATGTACATTTGGAATCCATAACTTTATAAAATTATACTTTCTTAGGCATGTAATATGGAGCTCTGGCTTTAGGGTCAATCGAAAAAACTAAAATTAGAAGTCTTATATTGATTGTAGATTTAGGCTACGCTTTAATATAATATAAAATAGTGAATTTAAAAATTTAAAAACAATTTAATTAATACTTTTTTGAAAGATTTAATAGGTCAATTAACTGTTACAAATGGTATAAAAAATATTGATAAGCTAGAATAGTAACTAAAAGAGTGTGTGAACTTTTTAGACTGATCAACTATAAATATGCATGTAAATTTCACGAAATATGGTCCAGTACAGAATGTTAGACACATTGGTAAACTCTAACTTGGTACATAAGAATAGATTTAGAACTCTAAAATCAACATAGTTAGAATTTGTGAAAAAGATTTAATATTTACCCGTTACATGTAATTTTTTAATATTTTTTATTGTCATTATATTATGTATTAATTGCTAGTAACACGATTATCCAACAAAAACAACTTAAATGAAGTTATTTCATTGGCACTCATAAGCATCTAAATCAAATTTGCATTAAGCAAGATATATCAATTTAAGTATATATAATAGCAACTTTCGGAAAACAAAATTTTAACGTTTATACGCAAGCAGAAATAACAATATTAAGAAAAAAAAGGAACAATATTAAGAAATAATTATGACTTGCAATTTTGTAGTACTATAAATTATATACAAATTAAAAGCCCCTTTTGGTAATTTTGTTAATCGGTGCTTCTACATTCTTTCCGAGAAATATCTGGCTTATGTTTTTAGTAAAACTTTAAATTTTCATATTTTTCTTTTAGAGTTAATTATTATTGTGTTTATTTCCCTTCATATTTTAAAATAAACATTCTTTGACGAAAAATAATGAGGAAAATATTGCATAAATTTTTCATACAAAATGAAAAGAGACATGATTCATTAATTATTTTAGAGGTGATAATTTAGATTATGATAAATATAATTCACTTTAAAATATTAATGTTAACACTATTATAAATTAATCATTGAATTTGAAATTAATATGAATAAATTAAATTAATAAATAAAAATTAAAAATATATTAAACATGTCACTTTGTTTAATAAAAATATTAAATAGATACAAATTAGAATTACAATTTTTTATCATTATTAAAAAACAGATATACACCATATTTTTCCAACAAAAAATTGCTACTTAGTCTAGCGATAAAATGACTGAAAATACATTTTCGGATCAAATGTATAATCTTCTCTCTCGTATAAAAATTTCCCTTTCCCAATAAAAAAGTTAAAAAAAATTGTCACTTCCAAATCATACTACTCGAACATTAATGATTTTTTATTTTTTTGCTAACGACTTATATTTATTTATTCATTTAGATGCAAAGAATTTCAGGTAAGATTCGAGTAAAGTAAAAGTAAATTAAAAAAAAAAAAAAAAAAAGGGAAAAGAAAGAAGATCCGAGAAGAAACAAAGCACATCAGAGTGTGCGTGGGAATCGCTCTCTGTGTCTTGGGGATTCAGTCTCGCTCAAAAACTGCCGTTTAAATCAGCAGAGGACAAAAATGTCAAAAACCAAAACCAATACGTGGAGAGAGGGCGTTTAAAATGCTCATCGCATAAACTTAATCTCATCCCTGTAATATTCCCTCCCTCATTCCCTTTCTCTTCCCCATTTCCTTTCTTTCCTTTAAAAGCCTCTGCTTTTCCTATTTCTTTATTTATTTGTTGAGGTTTGGTACTGTAGGAGCAAAGAAAAAAAAATGGTGGTTTTCAAGGTTTCTAAGGTTGAGACTACGCCTTTTGATGGCCAAAAGCCTGGAACTTCTGGTCTCCGCAAGAAGGTTTCTATTTCTCTTTGTTGTTCTTCCATTGCATTGTTCAATCTTTTCAGCTTCTTTCTTAATTATTGAATTTTATAGCTGGATCTATTTCGCTTGTTCAATTTCGCAATTTTCTTTTCTTCTTTTTTTGGTTTGAATTTTGTCGAAATGGTTTATTGTTGCTGTGCTGTTGGTGGATGAGTGTTGCGTGGTCAAATTGTTTCTTTCTGATCTATACTGGATCTGATCGACTCGTTTCGCGACTACTTCTGATCTCGGATTTAGTGTAATTAGTTGCTCAGTGAATGGGATCTTATTTGTAGCACTTGGAATACAGTTACTCGAATTTTGTCCAAATTGATATTGGTTTGCCACGATTAGCAAGCGTCAAATCCTTTGGAGTGAAAGCAAAATAGAAAGGCAAAAAAGAAATAAAAAAGATTGTAATATTGGTGTTCATTTTGTATGGTTCGCCTCAAAAAGTAACTAGCTTGATGTCATATTTGTTTCACGTACATTTAAGTCCTTGAAACGATAACTGGAAAAAGAATAATGATTAATTGATCATCTTAATGTCAAATTGCACAGTCTGGTTCTGCAATAGATGGGTTTTTTGCGCAGCAGTGTAGTATTTGATTCTGATCAGATCTACTGTTATTTGTTTCATGCATAAGGGCGTAATCAGTGGTAGGTCTATACATTTAGGTTAAGTTGCTTTGGTTGTTTACTAAGCTCGTCTATCTAATAGTCTAATTGACTTCTATAATTTTGAATCGTCTATCTCACACCTTAAACAACATATGTTCTGTTTGGTAAGATGATTTTGATCAGCATGGTTTGGCTCCTTTTCTTAATACAAGGCAATTGGACTTATTGCTTTCTGACTTTGAGTATGCAATGAAATTGGTATTGTTTGTTTCTAAGTTTTGATGTGGTCACCAAATTCTACGAGGGAAGAGATTTGATCTTAGAGAATGTATGCCTTTCTCTTGCTAAATAATTCCCCTGAGATTTCTATTGTTTCTGTTACATATTATTTAGTAATTTTATGGTGACTGGTCATTTTCAGGTTAAAGTTTTCACTCAGCCACATTACTTGCACAATTTTGTTCAATCATCATTCAATGCTCTTTCAGCTGATAAAGTTAGAGGTGGGGATGCTACCCATGTTCTTTCTAGTAATTTTTTAGGAGTGATTTTCATTTCTTTCATTCAGAATATACTTACATTTGGTCAGGTGTATTAGGAGGTACACTGAGGTTACTAACCTTGGGTGACTTGAGGTTGATGGTGCCTTACTTCTTGACTAGCCTTATTTTACAGATTCAGATGCACCTGAGACACTAAAGAAATGGAAACTTTTTTTTTTTTTTTTGGAAAAACAAATTATGCTGGTTCAGTTTTTGATGAATAACTTATTCAAACTTTTTTTTGGGTTGTCTTCATCTGCCTGAGATGGAATAGTCAAATAATTTAGGTAAATTGAGTAGTGGCTGAGCATTGGTGGTAGCAATGGCAGGCTGTATTATTGTGGTAATAAGAAGTTAATAACAAAATTTTTATGAGAATACAGTTATAAATTTTTAAAGTATCAAAAAATCATACTGGATATATATTTGCCTTCTCTATTTTATTATTTATGTTTCATAAAAAGAATAAAATAAAGTTCTTAATGTAGTTTATTGATCTGCTTAATTTATGTCTCTTTCTACTTATCAACTAAATTCGTGTCCCTTTAGTGTCTTCTTCTAATTTTTGTTATAAATTTGTGTAGGAGCCACACTTGTTGTATCTGGTGATGGTCGTTACTATTCAAAGGATGCTATTCAGGTAATTCATCTTTTACATTGTTTCTAATAGACACAAACATTTGATGTTGCTATAATAATATTTCATAACTCCAACTTTTGCTTTTAATAGCAATTCTACTTAACCAAGGTCTAATCTATGGTGGCTTATAATTACTGGGGTACTTGTTTCTTTCTAAAATCTTAATTTAATCGTTAAAAGAGGGGTGGAGGGAAGGGGGTTACTGCTTATAAGTCACATTATTTGCAGTGTATGATTTGTGACAAAAATGAATTATATGAACTTATAATATAAATATTTGAATGGCAGATCATAACTAAGATGTCTGCAGCCAATGGAGTAAGACGTGTTTGGGTTGGTCAAAATGGTTTGCTGTCAACACCTGCTGTATCAGCTGTTATTCGTGAAAGAGTTGGAGCAGACGTAAGTTGTATTACCTCAACAATCAAGTACATTCACTGCCTTTCCCTTTCCATATTATGAAACTGGTTTATAAATTCATATTTTTGAACTTCAATATCAGGGATCCAAGGCGACAGGAGCTTTTATACTGACAGCAAGTCACAATCCAGGTGGTCCTCATGAGGTACGAGATATTTGTTAGTTCTTTTTTTTTTTCTTTTTCCTGTTAATGTGTTACAGATTGGTACCCATTTCAATGTTTGGAATCACAGAATTGAAAATGGAAAGCTACCTCACTAATGTGTTTTATGGATGCATATTTTGAAACGCAGTAATCACTTCTTTGGCATTCTTCTTTACAACTAGTGAAAATCTAAGTTTGAAGATAGACAGGTCTCTCTGCCTAAGGGAATTCCTTTTATTATTTTTCTTGGTAAATGATTATAAAATAATTTATATGCAATATAACATTTGCTGAATAACTATAAAATAGTCTATATGCAGTACAAGATTTGCTTTGTTGTATTTCTACTTTGTACTGTATCCGAATATATGATTGGTTAATGATAATTTTGTTGCATTAGTGGTGCTGAAATAAATCTATGAATTTGTTCCCAAAAATACTCTTAAATATGGTACTGCATACATGGCAATGAAAAGTTTATTTGCAAATATATGCCTACTGTGTCGGTGTTGCCATGAGTTAGCTAGGACAAGTAGTTTCCATGTATCAGAATATACTTATGGGAAATGAAGTATATGAGAAATATCAGATTATGCTGAACTAGGAAAAACACATGTTAAATCTGCAGTTTGAATAAGGAAATTGCACAAAGATATTGATTTGTTAACTGGTAACTTTTATCCCTATTACCTATTGTAGGATTTTGGGATTAAATACAACATGGAAAATGGTGGACCTGCTCCAGAATCAATCACAGACAAGATCTACGAGAACACAAAAACAATAAAGGAGTACTTAATTGCGGATCTACCTGATGTATTGCTTCCATTCTAACATTTATCTTATCTTATTTATTATGCCTTTTAAATGGCCTCAAGAGTGCTGTGTTTTTTAGTTTCATAAAATGTATTCTTTTGTTGCAATTTTTAATTTATATGCCAGGTAGATATCGCCACAATAGGTGTAACAAACTTTACAGGCCCTGAAGGACAATTTGATGTTGAGGTTTTTGATTCAGCAAGTGATTATCTGAAACTGATGAAGTAAGCCACCCCTATAGGATCGTTTTCCCATACTTTGACTTGTATAGAGTGAAGTTATAGTGCTGCAACACACCCTAAGGGCTGTGCAGCCTGTGCTATATAATGCTCTTTAGGGGCATTATATACTTGCACTTCATTGATTTTACACTGCAAAGTTTATTAGCTGATGTTTCTTTCCTTTGCAATTGGATATATGTACTCTTATGGTCGTTCAAAGTTCCTTTTAAGTATAATCTAGGTCATTAACATGGTATTCATAATGTTTTTAAGGAGTTCTTTTTCCTTTCTTTTTAGTAACCACTCTTAATATTTACAGGTCAATTTTCGATTTTGAGTCTATCCGGAAGCTCTTATCATCTCCTAAATTCTCGTTCTGGTATTGAGATGGCTTCCTTTTGCATTTTGATGGAAAATTCACTCAGGCATATGCAGAATTATATGTTGTGACCTATATATGTTGTCATGTTAAAGCTATGATGCACTGCATGGAGTTGGTGGGGCTTATGCAAAAAGCATTTTTGTGGAAGAGCTTGGTGCACAAGAAAGCTCTTTACTGAACTGCACACCCAAGGTTTTTTGAAGTTTTACATTTTTTTTTTTTTTTTGACAAAAACATATTGCCTGTAGTACCTTGTTCCCTAATGGCTCACCCATTTCATTTATTTGTGATTGACTTCATGCAAACAGGAGGATTTTGGAGGAGGTCACCCAGATCCCAATCTGACTTATGCCAAAGGATTGGTTGCTCGAATGGGATTGGGCAAATCAGGCACTCAAGATGAGCCCCCAGAATTTGGTGCTGCTTCTGATGGTGATGCAGATCGTAACATGGTCCTTGGGAAAAGGTAATATTCATGTATGTGGAATCATCCTTGTCTATTTGGCTATAACTTCAATTTTTAACGTCTCATGCATAATCAGGTTTTTTGTTACCCCGTCGGATTCTGTTGCCATAATTGCTGCAAATGCAGTTGACGCCATCCCATACTTCTCTGCCGGTTTGAAGGGAGTTGCCAGGTTTTCCTCTCTCTCTGTCTGTGCGGATGTGGCCAAGTGTATAAAAAGCTTTGTGTTTTAACATCTCTGAAAAGTAAATTTCGATATGTGAAATGTATAATATGCCCTCTAACAGGGGCTTGCATGTCTAAATCGAAATTAAGAAAAGAGCATTTATTTTACTTAACAAGTAAGCATACTTGTGTTACTCAAGACTTAAGGTACTATTTTTTAGCATCTTCAAGATTCAACTTCATGCGATATATGGTATTGTTGGTGATTAGCATAATAACTGCATCGAAGTTTTTTCATTTTCTTGGTCAGTTCATACAAAAATTGTCAAACCTCAGGTTTCAAACTTCATGTTTAACTGGGTCTTGGCCCCAGCATTTTAAAACTAGAATTGAAACTTGAAAAACCATCTAAAATGAGCTAGACATATCATAACATGTATTTTTATAGGTTGGTTTACAACTTACAAGTACCTATAATCACTAACCACTAGAGGTGAAGAAATTATACTGGTGGAAAATGTGAGAAATGAAGAAAAAGAGAGTTTGATGATAGAGAAGTTTTCATTATTGGGCTATTGATTGTTTGTGTTGATGTAAATTGCTGGGTCTCTGTTTTTGAATATCAGCATACACTGTCTTGTAGTATTACATAAGAGAATGGAGATTGCTTCTATTTATTTTCGTTTTAGAGCCACACTAAATTTCCAAGTCGAATGTACAATTTCAAAGTTGAATGTACTGGTTTATCTCCTGTTTTGCTTGAGTATTTGATGTGTCCCATTCAAAGATTTCTTATTCCTAGCTGTATTTAATCTATTGTACTTTGACTTTGCCACTTGCAGGAGCATGCCTACATCTGCTGCCCTTGATGTTGTAGCTGAACATTTGAATTTGAAATTTTTTGAGGTAATTTTTATTTTAACTATTTTATTTCTATTCCAACTTTAAAATGATATTATCCTATGCTGCTGGGATTGAAAGTATATCTTTTTACCACTAATGCAAGGTACCCACTGGCTGGAAATTTTTTGGTAATTTGATGGATGCTGGATTATGTTCTATTTGTGGTGAAGAAAGTTTTGGAACTGGTTAGTTTTTGCATTTCCTTTTGTTAAGTAATTAGAATTAGTGCCTGGAATAAATGGAAACTTATAAATGGTTCACATTCCCATCTTTTTTGTGTCACTGGACAGGCTCTGATCACATACGAGAGAAAGATGGAATATGGGCTGTTTTGGCTTGGTTATCTATTCTTGCATACAAAAATAAGGAAAACCTCAGCGGGGGAAAGCTTGTGACTGTCGAAGATATAGTGCGCCAACATTGGGCTACCTATGGTCGTCATTATTATACTCGATATGATTATGAGGTATGGTATTAATTTAGAATTTCTATCTTATGTTTAGTAACATAAATATTTATTTATTTACTTTTTTTTTCTTTTTCTTCAAATTGTTTCTTGAAGAATGTGGATGCAGAAGCAGCAAAGAAACTAATGGCATATTTGGTCAAATTGCAATCTTCCCTTGATGAAGTAAATGGGTATGTTTATTATGCTATCTTAACATTGTTTTCCTTCAATGCTATCTTGTACCTTTTTTTTTTTTTTTTTTTTTACAGAAAAAAATTTAATTTAATTCTTGTTTTTCTCTCAACCAATCCTATTCTTAATATCAAATCCAGCCGTATCCTGTGTTCCAAATTAGGCATTAGGGTTCTTATGCTTTTGTTTTCGTGTTAAATGAACTTTCTTGATAAATGCTGTTTCTTTTCTTTTTGAGGGATGTCATCCTTATGCGGGTGATTCAGTTTTGAAGCTTTCTTTGGCTAATGAGAAAGCTCAAACAGGTCTTTGATTTTTGGAGGTCTGACCTTTTTCAGGATTAGCTTTGATGAATATGTAAAATTTAAAGCTAGCTGCCTTGTTTGAGTAGGATTTGGTAGCAGTAGTCAGCTTTCATGCATTCACTCACATCTGTTTTCACTTTTAACATCATGATGCCCAGTAGTCAAATATTTTTTAATATTTTTTTTGGTGGACTTACTGCTATACACAGGATTGTGAGTGGCATCTGTAAAGATGTTTCTAAGGTCGTCCATGGTGATGAATTTGAATACAAAGATCCTGTTGACGGTTCCATCTCGAAGCACCAGGGTATCCGATACTTGTTTGAGGATGGATCTCGATTGGTGAGTTTCATTATGAACGCAATGGATGTTAATAGTTTAGCCAAGGCATGAGGCTCTCGCTAATGATTTTTATCTGGGAGAGTTCCGAGCAGTATTTTTGTTGAGGAGCTGATGTCATTCTCATGGATTGGCTTAGTTGATTCTTTGTTTCTTGTTAACATCCTTCCCTAGACTTGCTATGAAACTTTTGGTACAGACCAATAGCATCTGCATAATTGTCCATCATAGTTACTTGTCCCTGAAATGATTGCAGGTCTTTCGTCTATCAGGCACCGGTTCCGAAGGTGCAACCATCCGACTGTACATTGAGCAGTATGAAAAAGATCCATCAAAGATTGGAAGAGATTCTCAAGATGCACTTGCTCCTCTTGTGAGTTACCCTGAGCAAGCATTTTTTTTTTTTTTTTTTTTTCATTCAACCTTATAATCAGTCCTTCTTGGCCTCATTCTTTATTTAATTTGCTTTTTTCAGGTTGAGGTTGCTCTCAAACTTTCCAAGATGCAGGAATTCACCGGCCGATCTGCACCTACTGTTATCACATAAGCATGTCGAATTTACGAGAGTCTGGTAAAAAGATTTGTTTGTTTGTCTTGAATATGATATAAAGACTCGCTCTGAGTCATGCTATATAAACTATTGACAACCTTACTGTAACTTTGATGGTTTTCTTCGTCGGCTACCCTGTTAAATATTGTCTACCAAGTCTTTCTGCGACTTTTATGTAGTAGGCACATGAGAGAATGTGTGGACTAGGCCATATATGACATAAATTTTGGTTTGGCAATAAATATATTAATGTTTTTTCATAAATCATATATTAGTTGGCCACTCGTGTCCTATCTTCCAAAATTGAGCTCACTCTTTTAAGTTTCATATTTCTTTCATTTGATTGGATGTATGTTTTGAATCTGTTGAACGTTGTTGCCCAGTGCCAGCTAAAAGGCATCGACATTCAAGGTCCTTTAGAAAAATTGTATTATTATTATTTTATTTTAGATATTAAAAATTTATTACTAAAGAAATGACTCTGGGAGAATAGCAGATGCAATTTTATCGAAAACATGTTAATTTTGAAAGAAAATTGGGATTTGGGAGGCCGTACACTCCAAACCCAATTTGTTTTTACAGAAATCTAGTCTTTCACTTCAATAAAACATTTTCAAAAGGAGAAAAAGTTACGCACAATAAAATACACTTACAATGGTTATACCAAATCATCCATACAAAAGCTAAAAAAAACATATATTCTATAAAATAAGTTTTCATAAATGGTTTGTTGGAAAGGCTGCATATATAAATGAAGTTTTGCCCGTTAGAAGATATAATTTAATTATTATGCTATCTTTTTTCTTTTTGCTATAAGTATAGTCCATTTGTTTGTCTTCACACTGTTTGTTTTATTATCCCCACTCACCCTAAAACACCAAATTCTTTTTCAAATATTCCAATGATGTGATAGTAAAAGAGTCCCACCCATTTTACCTGAAAACCCTGCAAAGCGACTATTTATAGTATCGTGAAAATAATGAAAATTTATGTTTTATTTTTTGACTATATTACATTGGATGAAATTGATCAGAATTCCATTACGCCACTCATGAAATGAGCTTGATGGTAAGGAATGAGGATGAGCCTAGATTTGATCCAATCCTATTATCCGTAACCTAAGTGTAAACTCAAAGGAGATTTTCTAAACCAAAAAGCAAAGGAGATGTGAAATATTCTATTTTCTATAATTTGTCGTATCCATAACGTTTTTGATAGAGTACTGATCCAACCCTAGTTGTCCTTTTATTTAAATAATGAGTCTTTATTAGTTGCAAGTCAATTTGCTTTTGGATCATGACAAGCTCTAATTGTTATTGTCTAGTCCATTTAATGTTTAATCTTGCATGCTCATTGGCTTTCGTCTTAATTGTCCATTTCTATGATGTATCCAATATTTTAGGGATTAAAACTTTTTAGAATTTACTCATGTTCTCTAATATACATATACATATATATATATATATGTGATAATAGATTCATTCTTTAATTATTTAAACCACATATTTTTTTATTTATTACTTCATCTTGGTCATTGAAATTCATACTTTAACATAACTATTATTAAGTATGCCTGCTAATAGATTGACTGGACTGTATATACACACAAAATAAAGATATTTTCATTTTAATAAATTAAAGATTGTTACTAAAATTATATTTTTAATGACCAATTTAAAAATATCGGCACTAAAAAAAAATTAAATCAATTACTAATAACATATCATTAGTGATAATTTTTATTTTAAAATTTTCATATATATATATATATATATTCTTCTCATGTTCGATAATATATCAAAAATCATATCATATCAACCTTTCTAAACTCGATTTTTTTTCTTTATAGAAAAAAGTGATATAGGTGCATTATTGACCATATTGATGGATTTATGTTAGATTCTGAAATATTCTTTTCCGAAAAAGGTCAAAATAGAAGCGTCAAATATGATACATAATAATGAGGTTAAAACGGTGTGTTTTGATATGTTCAAAACGCACAACTTCTATTTTAATAAACACATGTATATATCTTTAGTCTTCTCGTGTATTTCATCATATTGAGAGTTTTAGGGCTGCTGGTTCTTCATTTGAGAATTTCTTGTGAAAGAGTATTCTCTTTGTGGTCTCTGTTTTCTTCTTTCTACCTCATCTGTTCTTAAAGTTGTTCTAAAAGATCTTACTTACAAGATCTGTGAGAGAGGGTGTAAAGGGGTTACGGGTTGGTCTCGGGAATAAACAGAGTGTTTAGATTGATTTTAGTTTGTAATCTCTTTTTCAATAATAGCAGAGTTCCTTTGGTGGAGCATCAGAGGATGTAGGCATATTGACCGAATCTTTATAAATCTTGTATTTTCTGTTATCTTGTTTATAGATTCTTGTTCTTCTTTGTTTTGAGTAATCTACATCAGTGGTACAGAGCCACAATCGGTCATATACCGAATCATCTTTTCTTGGTTTTTCTGGAATCTTTCCTTAGGTTTTTTAGATTGAGTGTTTCTTTTACTTTGGTTTGTGTGTTCTTGAGAATTGTTCTTTTTGGGGTTTCTTTCTTGAAAGAGTCTGTGTTTTCTCTTTTGGTACAAATCAGTTGTTGATTATGGGCACCAAATTTGAACTGGAGATGTTCAACGGGAAGGGCGATTTTCTCTTGTGGAAGCAGAAGATGAAGGCCATCCTCGTACAACAGAAAGTGGCAAGGGCATTGGACGAATCATATCCACAAGCACTAACCGATGATCAAAAGCATGATATGGATGAAATCGCCTATAGCACGATCATTCTACACTTAGCAAACAACGTTCTCAGGGAGGTAAATGATTCCAAAACTGCCTCTAGTGTATGGGTTGCTTTAGAAAAAACTTATCTTGTGAAATCTCTTCCAAATAAGATTTATCTGCTTGAAAAATTCTTTGCTTTCAAAATGGACTCATCTAAAGATCTTGATGAGAACTTAGATGAATTTAATCGTTTAGGTTTGGATCTTGCTAATTGTAATGAGAAATTTATTTATGAGCACCATGCTGTAATCTTGTTTAACTCTTTCTGTGAACCTTACAAAGAAGTGAAAAATGTGATTAAGTATGGGAGAGAAATCTTAACTACTGAAATTGTGATTAATTCTTTAAGGTCTAGAGATATGGAAGTTAAGATAGATAAGAGGGATTCTGGTAAAATAGAGAGTCTTACGGTTAGGGGAAGAAATCAGTCAAGAGTCTTTAACAATTCCTTCACTAAAACTAAAACCAGAGGTAAGTCTAGATCTAAGTCTAGAACCAGGGGTAGAAAATGTTTCTATTGTCAGAAAGAAGGTCACTTAATTAAAGATTGTTTCAAGAGGAAAAGAGAAGAAAAGGGTAAAGCTCCTCTAGAGACTGGGGATGTTGTTGTAGCCTCTGAAGAGTCTGTGATAGGTGATGTTCTTGTTGTTTCCACTCAAAATTGGAATGAGGAGTGGATTCTAGACTCAGGGTGCACCTATCATATGTGTCCTGTTAAAGAATGGTTTGTGAATTACCAAGAAGTAAATGGTGGTTAGGTTTTAATGGGAAATAACATGCCATGTGATATAATTGGAATATGTGATATCTCTGTTACTATGTTTGATGGAATTGTTAGGACTTTAAAGGGTGTGAGATATATTCATGATTTACAGATTAATTTAATCTCTATAGGGATGTTAGATGAAGCTGGTTATTCCTGTAAGACTGAAAGTGGCACTATGAAAATATCTAGAGGTGCTATGGTTGTTATGAAAGGGGACAAGAAAATGGTTTGTATGTTTTACAAGGTCACACAATCAATGGTGGTCTTGCTGCAGCTATTCCTCAAGATAAGACAAGATTATGGCACAGTAGACTAGGACACATTAGTGAAAAAAGTCTTTACTATCTGTCTAAGCAAGGTTTATTTCAGGGAGATAATATATCTAAGATAGATTTATGTGAACATTGTGTTTTAGGGAAGCAACATAGACTAAGTTTCACTACTGGAATACACAAGTCCAAATTTGTTTTAGATTATGCACATACAGACCTGTGGGGTCCCACTGTCACACCTACTTCAGGTGGAAATATATATTTCCTCTCTATAATTGATGATTACTCTAGGAAGGTGTGGGTTTATCTTTTAAAGCATAAGAGTGAAGCTTTTGAAAAGTTTAAAAAATGGTGTATCCTTGTAGAAAGTCAGACTGGTAAGAAACTGAAAGTTTTAAGAACATACAATGGCTTAGAATTCTATCATTCTGCTTTTAATAATTACTGTGTTAGCTATAGTATACAAATACATAAATCTGTAAGGTACACCCCTCAGCAAAATGGTGTTGCTGAGAGGATGAATAGGACTATGTTAGATACAGTTAGATGTATGCTGTCTAGTTTTGGTCTCTCAAAGGTTTTTTTGGGGGAAGCTGTTACAATAACAGCCTATTTGGTAAATAGGTGTCCCTCTACTACTGCCATAGACTTTAATACTCTAGAATTCATGTGGTCTGGTTATAAACCAGATCTGTCTAACCTAAGAGTGTTTGGTTGCCAAGCCTTTGCTCATTAGAAAGAGGGAAAATTAGACCCTAGAGCTGTTAAATGTGTGTTTCTTGGTTATCCTAAAGAGGTTAAAGATTATAGACTTTGGCTTAATTAATCTAGTGGTTTTAAAGTTAGTATTAGTAGAGATGTGGTTTTTAATAAAAATATTATGCCCTGCTTGAGAACTAACAATGCAGAAATTGAAATTCAACAAAAGGAAAGTACTGTTCAGATTGAGGTGGAGACTCAGGTAGATGATAATGACATGCCAGAGCCTCAACCTGATCCAGTTCTTGTTCCAGAACCAACAAAAGATCTGGTCCCTAACATAGAAGATACATAAGGTACATAAGAAGTTACTGAACAGCCAGATCAAACAATCCGAGATTACCAACTGATCATAGACAGGGAGAAAAGGTAGGTAAAACCCACAAAAAGGTATGGCTATGCTGATCTTATTTCTTATGCCTTAATTTCTTATAAAGAATTAGCAAATAATGAACCTCAAAATTATATTGAGGCAATAAATAGTCAATATGCTAAATATTGGTATGATGCTATGAAAGATGAAATTAATTCTTTGCATAAGAACAAAACCTGGCAGCTAGTTCCTAAGTTAGAAAATCAAAAGATGGTTGATTGTAAATGGATCTTTAAAGTTAAGGAGAGACTTACTGATAAAGATCCGGTTAGATTTAAGGCTAGACTTGTAGCAAAAGGGTTTACCCAAAGGGAAATGATAGACTATAATGAGATATTCTCTCCAGTGGTAAAATATATCACTATTAGAGTGATTCTAGCCTTAGTAGCACATTTTAACTGGGAACTAGAACAATTAGACGTTAAAATTGCTTTTCTTCATGGTACTTTGGAAGAAATTTTTTTTATGAAACAACCTGAGGGTTTTACTGTCAAAAGTGATCAAGAACTTGTTTGCTTATTAAAAAGATCTCTATACGGGTTAAAGCAAGCTCCTTGTCAATGGTATAAGAGGTTTGATATGTTCATAACAAAATTGGGGTTTAAAAGAAGTAAATATGATATGTGGTTGTATTACAAAGGGTCTTCTTGTGGTAATACTGTTTTCTTACTGCTTTATGTTGATGATATGTTGCTTGCTGGCCAGAATATGAGGAAATTCAGAAAATTAAGAAAAGCTTAAATTCTGAGTTTGATATGAAGAAATTAGGACCAGCTAAGAGAATTTTAGGCATGGATATTATAAGGAACATAAATAAGAAAACTCTGTTTCTAAATAAAAAATATTATTTCAATAAAGTTTTAAATAAATTCTCTATGCATGATGTTGTTCCTACTAGTGTGCCTTTAGCAAATCATTTTGATTTGTCTATTAATCAATGTCTTAAAACTGAGCAAAAAAAAGAAGATATGTTAAGTACTCCCTATTCTAATGATGTAGGGTCTGTGATGTACATGTAGATTCTGATTTTGCTGGTGGTAAAGATAAAAGAAGATCTACTACATCTTATATGTTCACTGTATTGGAAGTTGTATAAGCTGGAAATCACAGCTTCAGCCTATTGTAGCTCTTTCAACTACAGAGGCTGAATATATAGCTACAACAGAAGCTGTAAAAGAGGCTTTGTGGCTAAAAGGTTTGTTAACTGAACTTAATCTTTTGCATCGAAAGGTAGCAATTTTTTCTGATAGTCAAAGTTCAATATTTTTATGTAAAAAATCCCGTTTTTCATGAAAGAACTAAGTATATTGAAGTTAAGTTTCATTTTGTGCGAGATGTGATTGAGCTGGGGCTTATACAAGTAGTGAAGATTCATACAAAATGTAATCCTTCAGACATGGGAACTAAAATACTTCATTTGAGCAAGTTTGCTATCTGCAAGAAGTTGCTCAGAATTGATCCAGGATAGTTTGAAGCAAGATGCTGTGAAGCTTATGCGAAGTTTTGCTATTTAGTCTATTTATGTATCAAGGTGGAGATTGTTAGATATGATACATGATAAAGAGGTTAAAACGGTGAGTTTTGATAAGTTCAAAACGCACAGCTTCTGTCTTAATAAACAAATGTATATATCTTTAGTCTTCTCGTGTATTTCATCAGATTGAGAGTTTTAGGGCTGCTGATTCTTCATTTAGTAATTTCCTGTGAAAGAGTATTCTCTTTGTGGTCTCTATTTTCTTTTTTCTTCCTCATATGTTCTTAAAGTTGTTCTAAAAGATCTTACTTACAAGATCTGTGAGAGAGGGTGTAAAGTGTAACACCCCGTACCAAGAAATTATAGTAAAAATTTCAAGTTTGACCATGAGAGGCTCGGGGTTGAATTTTTGTGTGGGTATGTGTTGACTTTGACTAAGGTACCGTGGCGTAGAGCTAGTCGATACGAGTTCGTAGACTAGTAGTACGCTCAATTCTAAGTTAAGACCGAGAAGTTATGGCTGAAATAACGTGAAGGGCATTTTGGTAAATTGCTGTGGTAGGGTGAAAATTACTATTTTGCCCCTGCCTTCATCTTTTTTTTTTTTAAATTCCAGAACTCTCTGGAATTCGGGTGACTTCTCCCCCTCCTCGACGCCTGCTCCTCCTTCCCGACTGCCTCCCCTGTCTCGCCGGTAACGGCCAATTTCCGGCCAACCCAGGCCAGAAATTACCCGGAAAAGAAAGCTGCCGACTCCCTCTTCCTTTTGGCACCGTGAGTTCTCCGACTTAGCGCCCAGATCGCCGGAATTTGAAGGAAACCCGGCCATGCCATTTTCCCGATTTGCCAGATTCCGGCGAAGTCAGGCCGACCCACTGCCCGGGAAAGCTTCGCCGGACCCTCATTTCCCTTTCCCCACCAGCTGCTGGCCGTGGAACACCGCTGAACGTCGGAATCGACGAAGAATCCGGCGAGACCCACGCTCATCCGGTCGCCGGATTCCAGCGGTTTCTGGCGACGAAACTGGTCCGGTTCCCTTCTATTGGGCCTCTTGAGTTCGATTCCGGCACCCGTTCGTCCTAAATCTCAGTCGTGTAAGCGGTGCGAATTACGGGTGCTCGACCGCCACTTTCCGGCCACCACCGGCGGCGGTTGGACGAGGTAAGTTCTTGGTTGCATCCTATCCTTTACAAGCTTTGTTTTGATATATAACTTGCATATTATAGTTAAGTATTGGAATTTACCCGGTCTTGAACTGTGACGTCCATAACTGTGAAATTTGAAATTGTTGACTTTTGGTGAGGTAGATACGTGTGTAATTATGTTTTGGGTAATTGCTGTGGTTTGAATTAATATACCAATAATACAGGATGTGAGTATGTGACTGGGTGTCGTGAATATGAAAAATGGTTACGAAAAATAATTATATTGAATCGTTGTGTGTGTGGTTATTGTTAAATTAATTAAATTGTTATGATTGAGAGTTGAATTGTGGTATAAATATATTTACATATATATATATATATTTATATGTGTGACCGAGTTCCGTGAATACTAAATAATTACTAAGAGTGTTGTGGGTTGAAATTAGCTGAATTGCAGTTTGGTTGTTTGAAAGCTGATTTGGTTTTAAGGAAATAATTGTGGATTTGGTCGGTGAATATTTATATTGATTTATTTTGTCTTAATCATTATAAATTGGGTTTGTGAGAATTGTAAATAAATTGCTGTGACTGTGTATGTATTGAATTGTCTGTGATATTAAATTGTTAGTAAATGATGTGTGAAATTTATATATTAAGTTGTGGAAAATTATATATATGGTGTTATTTTCTTTGGAATAAATGCTGGATGTGATTGTGCGGATGAGAACCGCTTGGGCGAGGAATTATGCCGCCAAGCAGGGTATGGCTAGCTTGGGCGAGGAACCATGCTGCCAAGTTATGGATATTATTTTTATTTAAATTGTTGGAAAAGCCGTGATGGAAATTAAGTTTGTGAATGTGATTGACTGTAGCATATGTGGTGTAAATATGTTGGGTGAACTACAGGTAGCTTGATCCCTTTTTAAAAGGAGTATGTAGGCAGCTCGGTTTTATACCGAGTCCAGCTACGCTTTACTTAAACAATATATTTGTTTGAGTATTGAGATGATTACTTAAGTATGAGTTGTGATTATTGTGGGAATGTGTGCTGTTAGAATGAATACTGTTTAGGAACGCTTTTCCTTGCAGGTTGTGGACTATTTGCTTTTGGAGAGTGTTAGAAAACAGCTGAAATGCTGCCGAAATTTCTAATAAAATTTTTGGTAGTAGAGAAAACCTTTCGGTCTGTTGGTTCTTTTCTGATTGAAAAAGTGACTTATCAGACTTTAACGACTGCTTGTGGCTTAATTGATACATTAAGTCACGCAGGCAGGATCCAGTAGGGTTGGGTCCTGTCGGGTTACGGGTTGGTTTCGGGAATAAACAGAGTGTTTAGTTTGATTTTAGTTTGTAATCTCTTTTTCAATAATAGCAGAGTTCTTTCGATGGAGCATCAGAGGATGTAGGCATATTGGCCGAACCTCTATAAATCTTGTGTTTTCTGTTATCTTGTTTATAGATTTTTGTTCTTCTTTGTTTTGAGTAATCTACATCAAGAAGTTTGTGAAATATTAAATGGAATTGATTTTGGATTAAAAGGAATTGATTTTGGAATAATTATATCCTTCCTACGGCAAAAGTCTAGTCCAATTAAATAAAAAAATAACATTAATTTGTGATAAAAAGGTCTCAGTATTTTGGAAAATTAGCATAATGGGTACTCAAATTTCTCAATGTATAATCCTTGTATCTTATAAAAGATAAGCTTAGCCACTTGCTAAGTAAAACGAGAGGTACAGTTGAGACTTAGAGGAATCGATGGAAATTTAATAAATCCCGACTTTTCTTAAAGCGAGCCATGTGAGAACTTATAATTACAAAGAATAGTGTAAGTTGATATGCCTCGTGTGTTAATTTCTTAAATAATTTGGAGATAACTATAATCATGTGGACGATATACGTTTAAACACATTAATTAGGAATAGAGATAAATTTGCAGAGATAGATTTGTGTATCAAACTTACACAGTATCTATGCGATTTATTTTATTATTGTTTAATATTGTAAGTAATTATAAATGATTGAAATAGTAAAAGATAAAGCAGTTCAAGTTTGTAAAAAAAAAATTATTTATTTATTTATAACCGTACAAGGAATTCACATACATCCATATATATCATAAACCAGCGGCAAATGGAACTCCGGTGGCCGGAATCCACGAAGTTCCGGCCAAGAAATTGGCAACAGTAAACTTGGAAGCCTCTGCGGGGCTGGTTATGACACGAAAACCGGGCCATTTGACCCGGCCAGCGGTTCCAGCCCCGGGTCCAGTATTCATATATTCAGCATAATAGAGAGTAGAAAGAGCAAAGGTTCCGCTCCACGGGGCCCAACCGGCGGGGCCGACCAGCCCATCGATAGCTGTTTTCATGACCACCGTCCTCGAATACTTCTTCCAGGGCCGGCCAAGATAGGTTCGGAAAGAGCCCTGGACAGGCCTCAGGTCGGGTGCAGCGGAAATGCTAGAGGTGTGGATCACGATGCCCGTGTTCTCATTCGGGTCGGATCTGCCCTGCGCTGTGACGGAGTTTTGCTGGCCTGGCATCGGCTTCCTGACGTAGATGGCGCAGTTCTGGATGACGGCGGCTGCGTCGCCGAAGATGAAGTCGATGGAGCCGAAGACTTGGCAGTCGCGGTAGAACTGGCGCTGGGAGTAGACGTAGAGAGTGTCCTGGTAGCCTTTGAAGCTGCACCGGTAGAAAACGGAGTGGTCGGAGCCTGATCGGAGCGCCACCGCTTGGTGGTTTTCAGGTCCGGCTGTGTTCTCGAATGTCATGTCCCGTGCCATGAACCCGTCTCCAGAAACCCCTGCGCTATTTATTCGATCCTTAACAAACACTACTGTATAATACTACTTTTTACAATATATATATATATATATATATATATATATGTGTTTAATATTTGTTAGAGGAAATTATAAAAAAGAACGATTGATTCACTTTTAAGCTTTCAAGAGAATTTACAATTCAACTCTTTATAAAAGCCAAAAGCTATTTAGATTTTACGTTTAAAATTCAACATTTTTATTAAAAACATATGTAAAAATTCAAATGATTTTAAAAAGATCGGACAAGATAGAAAGTTTAAAAGAAAATTATAAAATAAATAAATACTTAAAACTTAAAAAAAAACAGTAATTCAACTTAATATTTGATTTTAAGCCAATGAAAAATGTATAAAAGAAAAAGAGAGTTAAAACTTATTATTAGCAAATTCAGAGAATATAATTATAAATCAGAATTCTGATATGAATGTTTTTTTTATTGTTTGTTTGTACTTGTTTTTCAATCTTCATGCGTCATGAATTATTATCCAATGGTTAATTTCCATCAAACTATTTTATCAATGACAAATTAAAAAAATAAATAAAATAGAATTCAAAATAAAACGTGTGTTAAAAATACAATTTGAGGATCTCACAAAAAAAAAAAAAAAATACAACTTGAGGTGTGAAAAAAGATCAAGCAACCAAAAAGGGCCTAAACTTTTTCTACTTAAATAGACTTAACTTTTGCTAGTCTTTTTTGAGTTAATATTTGTTTTTTTGTTAAACTTTATTATACTGAATTTGACTAGACTATCTTAAATATATTATAATTTGATTGAACTTAATATAAAAATCTAATCTAATCCAATAAACATTTAAAAAAAAAAAAATTTGCTATAGTTTCACAAACTCATTTATCAATCAATTAAAAATTGTTAAAGTTTCACTATTTTACATACCAAAAGTGGCAGAGCGGAAAGTTGTGGAGCCTCCTCGATTACTTCTACTCCCTGTAACAATTGTAGCGTCAATTCCATCACCAACAAACATTAAATTCTTAATCTTCTTCTTAATCTCAACATTTTCCTCGTAAACACCGGCTTTAACGTGTATAACAATTCTGTTATTCCCATCACTTAGCTCGGCAGCTTGTGCGACAGCCTCAGTGATAGTTTTGTAATTTCCGGTACCATCTTTGGCTACTACAATATCACCATTCGGAGCCTCTTTAGATTGAAGAAGCTTACGATCTATGTTAGAAACCCACCGAGGAAAATAACCATTCATAGAAAGCAAACGTCTTCCTCGAATCTCTTGGTTCGAAACCAAAATCGAAGCTTTATGGATTGCTAGCGAGTTGCTAAGCATTTTGGAGAAATTGGTAAGCATGGAAGGGAAATAATAATCCATGTGAGAAGAAAGTTTGAAATCGAAGAAACCATTTTGGCAAGTTTGATGATTAGCAATAGAAGCGCTTAGCCATGTTATGGTGTCTAAGTGATTGTTTGAGCTCATCGAACGGTTAAGATGATCGATGGTATCTTCATAAAGCTCCAAACAATCATTCCAAGCCAACTTAGCTCTTTCCTCGAAAGGATTCAAGTCCATGGAAGAGACAAGTCGATGAGCATTCACGGCTTGTTCCATGGTGATTTTTTGAACTAAATCCGGAAAAGAAAACCCGGTTCGATCTAGATTCGAAAGGAGATTAAGATTGGCGTTTGTGAAATGTTCACAAACTTGAGGATATGGTGTTTGGCTGCATGGTTTGGCTGTGGAACCATGCACAGCGTGGAGAGAAAATGCTAGAAAATGTGTATAGAAAATAATGGCTAAGACAAGGCTATGACTATCCATGGAATTCATATAGCTAATTAATTTAAAAGTTTTTGAAAAAGTTTGAATTATGGTACTGCGAGAGAAGGTGCTTGTTTATATAGGCCAATAAATTATGGCTTTTTTGACTCTCTTTTTTTTCCAATATTTCTAAAAATGTGAAATGTGTATATTTTCTGGCTCATAATATTTGTGCTTGCTTTTTGGTTTTTCCAAATATTTCTAAAATAGTGAAATATATAAATTTTCTGGCTCATAGTACTTGTGCTTGCTTTTTGATTTTTACTCAATAGTTCTTTTTGGTTGTTTTAGAATGCCCTCTAAGGTTTGAAAAGGAGCCGAAATACTATACACCACTAATTAATAATTTTTTATTTTTACTCAATAATTATTGGACTTTATATATTTCCATGTATATGATAAAAACATGCTACGTGTGTCAAATTTAGAGGATGTGACTTTAATTATTAATTAACTGATTTAAAACTAAAAAATTTAGCTGGACATGTTACAAAACTTTTAATATTTTATGATGTCAGTGAGGATTTCCAACAAGATTAAAATTAAATTTTCAACAAGATTAAGATTAAAAGCACAAGCACATTGCATTTCTAAAAAGCACATGGCTCTAAAAGCAGTTTGTTCAAAAAATAAAAAATTTAAGAAGTATACGCTCTTTT
>QANX01002685.1:0-20281 GCA_003254975.1 Ochetophila trinervis | reverse complement strand
TTTTTTTACCAAAAAAAAAAAACTAAAGCCACTTTTAGGTACAATGAACATGCATTGATACTTCGTACTCTTAATTATCTTCATGTTCTTTTTTCTTAATTTTTTTATATATTATTTGTAGCCAAATAGTGTAATTAGTTAATTGAATTATATAACCAGAAAGTTGGCAAATTAATCAATCCTCCAAAAGGGGGTTCGGTGATTTAGTAGAAAAGCTAGGGAGAGACCAAACAGTGCATTAATTTGTAGTAGATAAAACTTCCTTTCTTAGTTTAATGTCACATCCCACTATATTTATATTCCAAATACAAATGAAGCGGCTCGTGAACCTTTGGGCCTTGATTAAGATGGGTTTTTCCTTTGTTTATTAGGTGAACACCATCTGTGTTTTCTAGTTGTATGGTTGTTGGAAAGTTTTGTATTCTCCACTTCATCTAATGCCACGTGGGGCTTTTTAATTAATCCTTATGAGCCATTAAGTCAAAATTTAATAGATATTTTATGCTGACATAAAATTAAAGCATAATTATACACGTGTCAGATCACTGGCCTTTGAGGTTCGTTGATCTACTCCACGCATAGGAAGATATAATTTCCTGTGATGTTTTCTACCCTGAAAGACGAGTAATCGTGTTGCAAGTTAAACAATATTAATTATTAGCAAAAGAAAATGGATTAACATTAATTATTGGTGAAATTTAATGTACAACCTTAGTTTTTTTTCTTTTTCGGATATTGAGGTTGAAAAATTTAAACTCAGAAATCATTATGGGAGAATAAAAAATAAAAGTAAACTAGACTTTCAAACTACAACGGTAGTTCATCATCTTCCCAAGATATATTGGAGATATATTATATTATACTAGACTATAGATTGAAAAGTATTTAAAATTAGTTTAAAAAAAAAATTGATATTGTTTAAAATTTAAAATTAATTAAAATTAAAAAAATAATCAATTTCAATTCCAATCTAATATAATCCAGTTCAATAATTTATTATAAAAAAAATATTTATCATTTGATGGACAATGAAACTAATATACTAGATTTTATTTTAATTGATTTCTATTAAATAATTGATTTTTTATTTAAATTTTAATATTAAAAATTAAAATTAAAATAAATATTTTTCAATTAAAATTAATCAAATAAACTGATTTTACCAGGATCATCACCAACAAAATAAACAGCAAAACTCATTACAAAACCAGCATGAATACTTTTTTCCCGGATTGGGATTTTGTTCGTGATATTTTATAGGCTATCCCCTGTTTGAGTACTCGAAGGTGTTCAATTATAATTTTTTGGATGAATTCTAGGGTGTTCAATTATATTGATAAGTCTTCTATCAAAAAAAAAAAAAAAAAAATTATATTGATAAATCGACTCTTCTATCTTATACAATTTAATTAATTTTGACACAGTAAAGGCCAAAACGATTTCTCTCTAGTCAGTTGTTGTCTTTGTGCTCAAAATTCTTCAAGGGGTTGACCGGTTCACAATTGCGGAGTCTTTTAATCTCGACTGGTACTTCATCGATTCCCTTTCTCAAACGGTCACTGGGTCAGCAATACACCATGCTTCCATGACCATGCATTTTTTTATTTTATTTTTCATTTTATAAAGTCAATAAATCAGTCCTATCTCGATTCCTTTAGCTAATGATTCATAATTAAAATACTGATAGATAAGAGAGATTGTTCGGTAGGATACGCCTATTTCCTTTATATCAATTAAGCATAATTTCTTAACCAAAAACAAAATTAAGCAGAATTTCTTGTATGTAAGCCGATTGTGACCTTGATCAATCTATTAATTTTACCAAATATATATAAAAAAAAATTATATTGGTAAAGGAAGTAGTAATACCGACCGTTCTATCTTTCTAATTAAAATGCTTTGTCCAACTTAATTATTTTGATCATTTTCTATCTCTGCAAATCAAGCTACTCTATAATTTCAAAAATTATGACTATTCTTTGTTCGTAAGACAGTGACTAAACTTTATAGGTCCCGTCAGTTTGGTCAGGAATCTCACAAAAAGTATACTGGGAAATCAATTTTGTTATTTTGACAATTAATGTTGTTTCTATGAATGGGTTTTAGTTAACACCGTTCATTTATATAGAATATTATTTGGGTCTTGTTGTGGCTGTTTTTCGTCTCGGGCTGGGCTCCTCGGGTACCTGCAAAACCGGAGCCAAACCGGTTAGGGGGGCGCCGGTGTGGTGGCCGGCGTTTCCCCTCCGATGCTTAAGTTAGTGATCATCCCTTGTTTATCAGCTAAAACAATGAAAAATGACTGAAAAATGATTGAAAAGGGGGGCAAGGGGAGCCAAACTCGGAGGAGAAAGGGTAGGAAAATTTTTTTGGGAGAGTCTAGCAAGAAGAAAAACTGTCTGGCCGAGAAAAAGTCCAAAAAAAAATCTCCCATGAGGGCTGTCCGGTTTTTGTGAGGTGAGAGAGATGATGAACAGTGATTTTTGCTTTATTAGGTAATGTAATCATCACATGGAAAGGTCAAATCCTCCCCATTTCCCCAAATGCATGGCTTAGTGGTCTCCAAATCCACCAACTCAAGGCAGCCGGATTTTTAGGAGAGAGGAGAGGGAGAGGGTGGCGGTTAGGTGGAAGTTGGTGGTGTCTTGGGCTGCGTGTGGCTCCAAATTCGGTTTCCCCCTTTTGCCCATTTTATCACTTACCTCATAACTTACACATGGAGGGTCAGGATTAGTTCACTGATGGCCTGATGTCCCATATGGGAGACAAGTGTCTCTACCCAAGTTTATAGGCTTAGGATATTTTCTGGGCTTAGGCGGCCCACCACATTGTTGGGTATTTAATTTATTACCCATGATTACTAGGTATTGGGCCTAAATGATGGGCAAAAATCCCCACAACAATAGCCCTCAAATTGATCCAATTTTAAAAATTGAATCAATTTTAAAGATGAATATACCTGTTAGGCGCGAATACCTAGAATCTTGCATTTTGAATTTGGGGGCAGCTTTTTTCCGTTTCTGTCTCTTTTTCTTTTTTTTTTTTTTTTTGAAAACAGGCGCCGCAGCCTTTTTCTGCGGGTGATGGGACGGGCAGTTAATGCCCACGTCTTGCACGCCTCCAGTCACGTCCGCACGCGACTCCCCACTCCTTCTCTCTTCTTCTTCTTCTTCTTCTTTTCACACCGAAGATTCTTCCTGGCTTTCTCCCTGTCCAAACGACAAAGAGAGACGCGTGTGTTGCCTCCTCCGGTTGTCCGATAACTCAGGCTGTTCCCTTTCTACCTCGCTCAGTTCCGTCGACGGTTCCTCCTTCCCTTTCGGTTACGGTGAGTCTCGATTATTCTCCATAACTTTTACTTCGGTTTTTCCTTTGGCTGTTTTGGTTGCTTGTTGGCCCTACTGACTCCTCGTTGTCTCCACAGTTTGGCTCGGGCCTTTGGTCAGGAGAGAAGCTCCCCTTTGTCACACCTTGCCGTTCCCTCAAGCTCGCCAAAAATTTGAAGGTACGGATCTTTTTTCTCTCTGTTTCGCCCCCGTCTTAGGGCTTTCGTATCGCTTTACTTCCCATTTTTGCTGTGTGTTGCTGCCTGGTAGAATTTTTAGGTGTACTGCTTCGTGTAGAAATATGGGGTTTAGGTTAGGACCCTGAATGCCGTGGTCTGAAAGCAGGGGGCCACGCCGCGGCTTGTCGCTTAGGCGTAGGCTGCGTGTTTAGGTAGTGGCCCAGCCCTAGGTAGGAACTGAGGATAAAATATGTAGGACTGGGGGTGAGGCTCCGGACTTGGGTGGAGGCCAAGGAACCGAGGTTGAAACTCGGGACCTAGGCGGAGGCCAAGGCACCGAGGTCGACACTCGGGACCTGGGTGGAGGCCAAGGCACCGAGGCTGAAACTCGGGTCCAAACCGGATCCTTGGGCGTAGTGCGTCGAAGTTCGGTGGTCGTCGAGGTGCTAGCCCACGGTTCGCGCGCCTTAGAGTTCTTGGCGTTTTGCTCCTTCTTGTTCAGGGGGTGGCCATCCTGACAGTCGAGCTGCTTCTCTGTTTCAGATGTCTCGCCCTTCACCAAGCGGTGGCGGTGACAACTCGAGTCGTCCTTTACTTAGCCAGCCTTTAAGTTTCCAAACCCTCATTGATCGCGTGCCCCAACCCTACAGGCCTAACATTTTTAACGAGCGACCGTACTCCTACCTGAGGGCTATCAATGTTTCGCAGATGGGGGACATATCTGACTCTTCGGATTCCGAATCCAGTACTAACTCGGGGGGGGGGGGGGGGGGGGGGGGCAAGCAGGTTCCTCCGCAGCTGCGGCCGAAGCGGCTGGGCCTGCGGCTGCAGCTGGTGTGGCCGAATCTTCCCAGGAGGAAGAAGAGGTGAGGGTTCCCGAGGGAACCTGGAGTTATGATGAGGTTGAGTCTAGACTCACCCAAGCTGACCTAGACCAGCTGAAGCTGGATTACTCAGTACCCGACGAGATCACCTTCTGGGTGCCCGGAAGCGACGAGTTACCCAGTTGCCCCCTCCTGGCGAGATTGCCCTGAACCGGTGGTTCTTTAAATGCGGACTGAGGTTGCCAATCCCGCTCTTTGTTCGGAGTCTTCTCTGCGATGTCCGGCTGGCGCCGCTTCAGCTAAATCCCAACGCATGGAAGGGGATTTACTGTTGCTTCGTGCTATGGCAGGAGAACTTTGGCATCGATCCCACTCCCTCCGAAATACAGGCGTGTTTCGAAATTAGGTCAGCCGCCAACAAGGTTGGCTCTTTCTGCTACTACCCCCGGCGCAGGAAGTTCCTAGTGAAACCTCCTGAGGTTTCAAACTGGCAGCGGGAGTGGTTCTTTGTTGGAGGGGACTGGGAAGATGGGGGTGAGCCCGCGACCCCCCGTAGGTTCTGCGGGAACAACCATAAGTGGAGCCCATCCTTCCCTTCTATGGATGAATCTAGCAGGTTTAGGGTTAACTACATCCTGGACCTCGAGCTGTACGAGAGGGACTCCACTATTCTCTTAAAGGAGGCCAGGCTGGCTGGCGGTAGCGCTCGGCTACTTTTACCTTACTTTTAGTTTGCCTTGTTTATTTAAGTACCTAACTTCTGGACTGCTTTTTTGGGCGCAGTGATGTCGTCAGGCGTCGGGTTCAAGCGGGCTCTGCCTGGTCGCCCTGATAGGAGCAGGGCAGCGAAGTCGGTGAAAGCTAGCCCCGGGCAGTCAGTCAGAGCCCCAGCTGCTGCAGTGGAGAGTTCGACCTTGCCTCATCTGCCCTCCAGGAGCGCCTCCTCCAAGGATCCTAAGGGAGGCGTTAGCTCTCCTCAGCCGAGGGGAAGCGGGGAGCAAACGCCCGCTTCCAAGAGCAGCGTGCGTCCCTCTAAGGGTAGGAGGGATTCCTCCCCAGAGGGGAGCCGAGGGGAAAGGAGCAGATCACCTGGCCGCATAGGTGAGTTTGTGAATTTCCTGCCGAAGGACGTCCTTCCAGCTGAGGATAGGTGGCTGTCTGGGGTCTCGGACTCGTCACTCCCTGCTGAGGCCTCTCGCCTAGTCGGCTTGGTGAGAATTCACATCTCTGAGCCCTTAAAGATTTTGACCCCTTTTGTTATTTACTTGTGTATTTTTATTTGCCGTGCAGGGGGCCTTCATGGTTTTTAAGCTCCAGGAGCAGATCGCTAGGCATAAGGAAATCTCCGCGACTGCTGTCATAGATCTGAGGGAGTCTCAGAAGGAGCTGGAGGAGGCCAGGAGACGCATGGCCGAGCTGGAGCTCCTTATGACGAAGAAGGACCTGGAGGTCAACCAAAAGGAGGGCGACCTGAAGCTGAAGGAGGCCGAGCTGAAACTCAGTGATGCTGAGATAAGGAAGAAAGATCAACTCCTTATCGCCTCCACTGCCCGGTTGAAGGAACATGTCAAAGAGTCGGAGGGGCTGAGGGCTGAGCTTGAGGAAGCGAAGAAAAGCCTCCAGCTGAAGGATGATGAGATCGCGAGGCTATACGATGAGGCCGAGGGTCAGTTCGATGCAGGCGCTGACTCCGCGGTCACGTTCATCAAGTCTAAGTTTCCAGACTTCGATTTCAGCCTTCTGGATCAGCCTGAGGATCCAGCTTCGGTCCCTGCTGCTTCGGCTAGTCCATCAGTTCCTCCCTCGGAGCCGTCTTCCTCTGGCCCTGCTGCAACCCCGGGCTCTCCTCCAGCTGCGTGACCGTCAGCAGCTTCCGTCTCTCTCTTCCAGCTTACTCCTCGTAGTTGAAGTTACAGTTTTTTTTTTTTTTTGTAACTATTCTTTTTCTTTACTTGGTTTGTAACTAAAGACAATTCCTGGCTAATTGATGCCAGAGCTAATTTTCATGTAACCCTTTCAGCAATGAATTTGGAAAGAGCCTTCGTGCATCTGCTGTGTACTTGTTTATGCTTGCATTCTGCCTTACTTCTTTTTTTTATGAAGCACTTAGTTTTTTTTTTTTTTGTGAAGCACACTTAGTGTTAGTGCCTCTGTAGCCCCCTACTCTTCCCTGTTTGTCGGTAGAGGAACTGGGGAGAGTTATCACATACATTGGTGGCCTTTAAGTCTGCCTGGTCTCGCTGTCACCGGGCGCTTAGCCTCCTGGCTGTTTTAGCCTACGGCCCCTGGTCGATCCGAGCCCAGCTCGGGGGACCTTTAGCCTCAGGGGGTTCAGCCCCTAGCTATCCTTAGCTGCCAGCTCCTGGTCGATCCGAGCCCAGCCCGGGGAGCCTTTGGCTTCCGGGGGGTTCAGCCCCCTGATTATCTTTAGCTGCCAGCTCCTGGTCGATCCGAGCCCAGCTCGGGGAGCCTTTAGCTTCTAGGGGTTCAGCCCCTAATTATCTTTAGCTCTTCTGGGGGTTCAGCCCCCTAATTATCTTTAGCTGCCAGCTCCTGGTCGATCCGAGCCCAGCTCGGGGAGCCTTTAGCTTCTGGGGGTTCAGCCCCCTGGCTATTCTAGCCTGGCTCTTTGTAATATATATTTAAACAATTGCATATATTTCTTTTTTGTTGGAAGGAAACTACCATTTCATTGATAACAACATTGCGTTGTACAATCTGAACATAGAAATTTACATAGGCTATTGAAAATAAATCTTCAGATGTTCTGCATTCCAGGGATGGGCAAGAATCTTTCCGTCCTCTCCCTCCAGTTGATAGGTTCCAGGTCGGATCACTCTTCTCACCTGGTATGGGCCTTCCCAGGTCGGGCCCATAGCTCCCGTCCCATGTTCTTTGGTGTTTAATGTGACCTTCCTCAGGACTAGGTCACCAGGCCGAAAAGTTCTTTGTTTCACTTTGGAGTTGTAGTACCTAGCTGACTGTTGCTGGTAGGCTGCTGCGCGTACCTGAGCCAGATCCCTTGTTTCTTCTATTAAGTCCAGGTTAAGCCTCATTTGTTCCCCATTCTCTTCCAACCGGAAGTGTTCAGTTCTAAAGTTCGGTATTCCTATCTCGACTGGGATGACTGCCTCAGTTCCAAAGGCCAGCGAAAAAGGAGTTTCTCTTGTTCCTGTTCTTGGGGTTGTTCTGTAGGCCCACAAGATTTCAGGGAGCTTATCTGCCCAAGCCCCCTTGTGCTTGTCTAACCTGGTCTTCAAATTCAACTTAATTGTCTTGTTCGCAGCCTCGACTTGGCCATTAGCCTGGGGGTGAAACGGTGAAGAGAAGGCTGCTTTGATCCCCAAACTTGAGCACATATCCCTGTAACTTTTGTTGTCGAATTGCTTTCCGTTGTCAGTGACGATGGTGTGAGGTATCCCGAAGCGGCAGATGATGGATTTCCAGATGAAGCTCGACGTTTTAGCTTCAGTGATAGTTGACAGGGGCTCAGCTTCCACCCATTTAGTGAAGTAGTCAATTGCCACTATAGCGAACTTCGCCTGGCCGCGTCCTGTTGGGAGAGGTCCAATGAGGTCAACTCCCCACTGAGCGAATGGCCACGGGCTCCTAATGGAGGTGAGTTGCTCAGGCGGTTTCTTCTGAACTTTTGCAAACCTTTGCCAAGGGTCGCATTTCTTCACGAATCTCTTCGCGTCTTCCTGCATGGTTGGCCAGTAATAGCCCTGGCGGACTATCTTATGTGCCAACGACCTCCCTCTTGAGTGGTTCCCACAAACTCCTTCGTGGACTTCCCTCAGGACATAGTCCGCCTCCTCTTCTCCTAGGCATCTCAAGTAGGGTAGCGAGAAGCCTCTTTTGTACAGTATTCTGCTGATGAGGGTATACTGTGGGGCTTTGTACCTAAGCCTTCGAGCTTCCAGTTTGTCCTCGGGTAGCGTGCCGTCTACCAAAAATTTGATTATTGGGTCTCTCCATCCTGGCCTCTCCTCCACTGGGTTCACCTTCAGCGTCTTACCCGAGGTGCTGGGTTGCATTAGCGTTTCGATTGGAATTGTGCGCACCAACTCCGACTCGGTGGCTGACGCTAGCTTGGCAAGCGAATCAGCATTCGAGTTTTCAGCCCTCGAAATTTGTGTGATGTGGTGTTCTTCAAAATCTTTTAGCAACTCCTTGACTACCTTCAGGTAGCTGATCATACTTGTCCCCTTGGCCTGATATTCTGACCTGACTTGCTTTACTACCAACTGCGAGTCACTGTAGCTGTGCACCCTCCTAGCCCCCAGTGACCTCGACATTTTGAGCCCCGCTATTAGCGCCTCATATTCTGCCTCGTTATTAGATGCCTTAAACCCAAGTCTGAGTGCATATTCCAGCTTCACATGGTCGGGAGCTGGAGTGGTTAGGATGAACCCTGCTCCGCTTCCGTGCTCGTTGGAGGACCCGTCGGTATGCAAGGTCCATAATGGGGCTGGATGTGTGTTACTTGCCTCGCTGGGGTCACTTGGGACAATGATCTCTCCTTCTTCTGAGGTGGTGAATTCGGCAATGAAGTCAGCCACTGCCTGAGCTTTTATCGCCGTGCGGGGCTTATACGATATCTCGTATTGTCCCAGCTCGATGGACCACTTGACCAATCTTCCGGACGTCTCTGGCTTCTGTAGCACCTGCCTGAGGGGGTAGCTGGTGGGCACGGTAATCGAATGTGCCTGAAAGTACGGTTTTAACTTCCTTGAGGACATGACTAAGGCTAAGGCTAACTTCTCTATGCTGGGGTACTTGGTCTCCGCTTGCACCATGGCTTTGCTAACATAGTAGATCGGCAGCTGGGCCGTTCCTTCTTCTCGTATGAGGGCGGAGCTCACTGCTGTCTCCGACACAGCTAAGTAGAGGAGCAACGTTTCTCCACAAATCGGCTTGGAGAGCAATGGTGAAGTGCTCAAGTATTTCTTGAGTTGAGAGAAAGCCTCCTCGCACTCTTCAGTCCACACGAAGTCCTTAGCTCCCCTAAGGATTTTGAAAAATGGTACGCATTTGTCCGTGGCCCTTAAGACGAACCGGTTAAGGGCTGCCACCTTTCCTGTGAGTCTCTGAACCTCCTTCACCTTCCGTGGTGACGTCATCTCCATGATCGCTTTTATTTTATCCGGGTTGGCTTCGATTCCACGTTGGTTCACCATGAAACCCAGGAATTTCCCAGAGGCTACTCCAAAGGCACATTTAGCGGGGTTCAGCATCATTTTATGTCTCCTCAAGACATTAAACATTTCGCCTAGGTGATCGAGATGCTTGCTCGCCTTGCCACTTTTCACTAGCATATCGTCCACGTATACCTCTATTGTCTTCCCAATTTGGTCGGCATACATTTTGTTAACCAGCCTCTGGTAGGTGGCTCCAGCGTTATTGAGCCCGAAAGGCATCACCTTATAGCAGTACAGTCCGAGATTGGTGATGAAAGCAGTTTTTTCTTGATCGCCAGAATGCATTCCGATCTGGTTGTACCCCGAGAAGGCGTCGCAGAAGCTATACAGCTTGCTACCCGCTGTGGAGTCTACCAGCTGGTCAATCTTGGGTAACGGGAAGCTATCCTTGGGGCATGCTTTGTTCAGGTCCGTGAAGTCCACACACACCCGCCAGTCTCCATTGCTCTTCTTCACCAACACCACATTGGCTAGCCAGGTGGGGTACGTTACTTCTCTGATGAACCCCGCTTTCAGGAGCTTGTCCACCTCGGTCTTGATTGCTTCATACCTCCCAGGGTTAAAAGCTCTCCTCTTTTGCTTCACTGGCCTGAAGCTGGGATCCACGTTTAGCCTGTGCACCATAATCTCCGGGTCTATTCCTGGCATATCTTCATGGGACCATGCAAACACATCTGAATTGGTCCTTAAGAAACTTGATAGCTCCTCCTTCAGCTCGGAGGAAAGCATTGTACCGACTCTCGTGGTTCTCTCCGGGTTGTTTGGATCTATTTGGATGTTGGTGAGCTCCTCCACCGGCTCTCCTCTGAACATCTCTCGCCTCCTATCACTCAGCTTCTCTTCGGAATGGTCTTCCTCGGCTGTTTGGATCTCCGTCATTAGTGAGTCTTCATCTATCATCCTCGGACCCGCCTTAGTCACCCGTGGAATGTTCTCTCCGTCAGCTTCGGGTGTCGTTGGTGAAGTGAATGCTTCAGGAGGTGGCTCGGAGCTTTTCTGCTCGGAGCTTTTCTGCTCGGAGGTTGGTGCTGGCTCAGGGCATTTCTGCTTGGAGGGCTCAGCGCGGATCGGGTAGTTGAGGTTCTCGTGACGCGGCTCGGGGCGATTCTGCCCGGAGGTGGAGAAAATGGGCAGCGCCTCGGCATGGGTGTCCCTTTCCCTGAGAGCTGTGGCGTAGCATTGCCTGGACTCGTACTGATTTCCTCGCACCACTCCGACACCTCCTCCTTCGGTTGGAAACTTCATCATGAGGTGGTAGGTCGAAGTGGCTGCTCTCAAAGCATTGAGGGCGGGTCTTCCTAGAATAGCGTTATATGCTGACGCCGATTTTATCACCAAGAAATTTATTAAGACAGTGGACCGGTTCGGGATATCTCCCACAGTGAGAGGCAGCTCAACGGAACCTTCGGGGAGAATCGTTTCTCCAGTGAACCCCATCAGCGGTGTCCGCACAGGTTTGAGGACTTCCCTCTTCAGCCCCATAGCGTCGAAAGCAGGCGTGTACAGGATGTTGGCAGAGCTTCCGTTGTCGATTAGCATCCGGTACACTCGGTGGTTGGCGACCTGGGCTGTTATCACTATAGCGTCATCGTGTGGGTGCTGTACTCTTGCAGCTTCTTCGTCTGTGAATGTTATGGAGAAGCTCTCTCTGCGGGTGGCCTTCATTGGTCTGAAGGTGCAGTTCACCTCGTGATGCACGTCTAAGCACTTGGCGCCTATCGCGTATGCTTTGCGTGACCGGTTGGATTCACCTCCGGCTCCTGGTCCGCCCATGATCGTCCTCACACTTCCGAGTACATTATCCGGGTGCAGCGGAGGTGATGGCGCTTCTCTCCTTCCAGCATCTTCCCGCCTTGGGGGAGGTGGGGCGTTAGGCCCGGCAGCCTTCGCCAAGAACTCCTTCAGATGCCCTCTTTGGATGAGGGCTTCAATCTCGTCCTTCAGCTCCGTGCACTCCTCCGTAGTGTGTCCATAGTCCCTATGGTATCTGCAGTACTTGTTCTTATTTCTGAATTTGAATGGGGTCCTCATTGGGAAAGGTTTCTTCAACAGGTTGTTTCCTTCAATTTGCATCAACACCTCCGAGCGAGTTGTGTTGAGGGGGGTGAACCTCTCGAACTTGCTTTTGGGTGGCCGTGGTGCTAGGTTCACTTCTTCATAGCTTCTTTTGTTGTTACGAGGCGGGGGACTTCTCTGATTTTTTCTGGCTTCAGGTCTCCCGCTTCCTCCGCTCTGGTTCAGGTTCCTCCTGCATTGGATGATCTCTTCGGCGGAGATGTGCTTGTAAGCTTCAGCCAGGATCTCCGAAAATGTCCATGGTGGGTTTTTAGCTATCGTTCTAATGAAGTCCTCATCACGGACTCCGTCTTGCATAGCTTGCATTGCCCTGTCGTCGGTGCAGCCCTCAATTTGTACCATCATATCCGAAAATCTCTGGACATACGACTTCAAAGATTCATTCTCCCCTTGCATAACAAATGACAAGTGAGAGGGTGGCTTCTTCACTGGCCGAGCTCCAATAAACTGCGCCATGAAGGCACTTTCCAGCTGGCTGAACGAGTTGATTGAGCCAGGGCGTAAGCCAGCGAACCAAGTCTGCGCTACTCCTCCTAGGGTCAAAGGGAAAGCTCGGCACTTGATAGCATCCTCTGCAGCTTCAAACTCCATCCACACTTTATAGGCTCCAAGGTGCTCGGCTGGGTCTCCTTTGCCTTCATACCTCCCCACACTCGGTATTTTGAAATCTTTAGGGAGCCCAGCTCGGCGTATTTCTATCCCGAATGGCGAGGTTTCTTGCCCCAATCCGGGTGTATAAGTGTAGGGATGTGGGTGACGAATCAGGTACTGCTGGTCACTGCGAAATTTCATACACGCCTCGTCTTCGAGCCTCCTCTGCTCAACCTCCATCCTTCTTTCTAATTCATGCCTCTGCCTCTCTTCAGCTTCTAGCCTTAACCTCTGTTCAGCTAGGATTTTTCTCCTCTCTTCCGCGCGGATTCTCTGCCTTTCTTCTGCTCGGATGAGCCTTTTTTCTTCCTCCTCGTCTGCTCGCCTCCTGCGTTCATCTCTGGATTCCGCTCTTTCTTGCTCCTCTCGCGCTCGCCTTCTAGCCTCGAGGGAAGCCCTTAGGTTACTGAGGTCTAGGCCCTCGTTAGGAGAGGAGAAGGCGTCGCTCACCGATCTAGTCCGCCGACTGTTCCGCTCTTCAGCCGGTAGCTGGCGGGCAGGCGAGGGGTGGTTCTGCCCTGGGTTCCTCCGTGCTTCGTCCAGGGGGTGTCTTGGGTTTGGTCTCGATCTAACTGGCCTCCCTTGTCGTGAGCCTCTTGCCGTGGTCCCCAGCTCCTCCACCAGTGCTCCCCCTTCTCCATGAGTTCGTGGGATAACGCGGTCTCGTGGAGAGTCCACCGGAGTTGGGCTTATCATTGTTCGCGACAACGGCTCACGGTTGGTTCGCTGCTGGATTTCCAGGAGGCTAATGACTTGTTCCATCCGGTTCTCCAGGTCGGATATTCGAGTTCGCTCCGAGCGTGGGGCGATGCGCCTCTCGCTTCGCCTTCGAGCTGGAGGCAGTAGCTGGGAGGGCGGAATGCTCGGTTCAGCTGCTGGCATCGACGTCCCCCGGTTCATAAAGGAGCTAGTTCTCATGGGCTGCTTGCCCCTGGCTTCTCTGTGGGACGGTTCAGCTCCGTCCAACGTAACCTGCTGTTCTGGGTGTGGTTCTGTCATCTTGCTTCAATCGAGTTGAGTTCAACCAGGTTCGGGCTTAGTTTCGGCTCGGTTCACCTCTGCTCCGGTTCGGTTCGGCTGCGGCCAGATTCAGCCTCAGCTGGGTTCAGCTCCAGCTTCAGTTCGGTCCACCTCAGCTTCCGTTCGGTCCACCTCGGCTTCCGTTCGGTTCAGCTGCAGCCAGATTCAGCCCCAACAGGGTTCAGGCTTGGCTCCAGCTAGGTCCACCTTAGCTCCGGTTCATTCAGCCCCAACAGGGTTCAGGCTTGGCTCCAGCTAGGTCCACCTCAGCTCCGGTTCAGTTCAGCTACAGCCAGATTCAGCCCCAACAGGGTTCAGGCTTGGCTCCAGCTAGGTCCACCTCAGCTCCGGTTCAGTTGGGCTCAGCCCCTGGCACTGGGATGAAATGCGCATGCATACGTGTTGTCATGCTACTCATCTCTTCTTTTTTTTCTTTTTTTTTTTTTTTAACCAGCACCTTAACTTTCAGAGGCACACCAAGCCAACGTGAGCTAAGACAGAGAAGCAACACCAGGATAAATCAAGAACTGAAACTACAAGGAGCCTAGTCAGGAACTAGAGTGTGACAAATCCAACCAAGCACTTAAAGCAAAACAGTGGCGAATCCTCGAGCAAAAGAGCCAAAAAAGCCAGCTCAAGGGCCAACAAAAACTAAGGAGCTGACAAACACAGCAACACCAAACACACTTGAGAGACCCGTGGGTTACAAGAATGAGGAATAATGGAACTGATGGACACCGGTAGCTAACCAAACTTAATAAAGGTGCAAGAAAGATGACACCAAAGGTGAAAACATGCTACACTTAGTAAAGACGCAAGAAAAGATGACCACAAACGGTAGGACACCGGTTCACCGAGACAGTAAAGAGTGAAAAACACAAACACAAACATGAAAAATGAAAGATGGAAACAAACGCTTCCCACAGACGGCGCCAAAATGTTGTGGCTGTTTTTCGTCTCAGGCTGGGCTCCTCGGGTACCTGCAAAACCGGAGCCAAACCGGTTAGGGGGGTGCCGGCGTGGTGGCCGGCGTTTCCCCTCCGATGCTTAAGTCAGTGATCATCCCTTGCTTATCAGCTAAAACAATGAAAAATGACTGAAAAATGGTTGAAAAGGGGGGCAAGGGGAGCCAAACTCGGAGGAAAAAGGGTAGGAAAAATTTTTTGGGAGAGTCTAGGAAGAAGAACCGTCTGGCCGAGAAAGAGTCCCAAAAAAAAAAGCTCAAATGAGGGCTGTCCGGTTTTTGTGAGGTGAGAGAGATGATGAACAGTGATTTTTGCTTTATTAGGTAATGTAATCATCACATGGAAAGGTCAAATCTTCCCCATTTCTCCAAATGCATGGCTTAGTGGTCTCCAAATCCACCAACTCAAGGCAGCCGGATTTTTAGGAGAGAGGAGAGGGAGAGGGTAGCGGTTAGGTGGAAGTTGGTGGTGTCTTGGGCTGCGTGTGGCTCCAAATTCGGTTTCCCCCTTTTGCCCCCTTTTATCACTTACCTCATAACTTACACATGGAGGGTCAGGATTAGTTCACTGATGGCCTGATGTCCCAGATGGGAGACAAGTGTCTCTACCCAAGTTTATGGGCTTAGGATATTTTCTGGGCTTAGATGGCCCACCACATTGTTGAATATTTAATTTATTACCCATAATTACTAAATATTGGACCTAAATTATGAGCAAAAATCCCACAACAAACTAAATAACACAAATACTCAAATCACAACTCATAAAACAATCAAATAATTTTCTATACAACTGTCCTTGATTTGATATTTTATATATATATATATATAAAAATTAAAACAAGTTAAAAAAGCATGATATAATCCTCCATTTCCGATGGCTGTGGATGACAGCCAGTTGATGCTCTAGAGAAGAGAAAGGACGTCATGAAATGTACATGATTCGATCAGGCAATGTCAGCTACAGAAGCTCTCTAGTCTCTGCTCAGTTATTTTGTTGAGACGACTTCAAAGGTTATCAATCACACAGAGGACGACAAATTTTCAGACAGAAGAATATATGGGTTTTTTGTTTTGATGAATAATATATGGGTACTTTAATACTGGGAATCCTTACTGTTACTAGCAACATAGCAATTCACCAAAAAAATAAAAAATGCTGTCGCATTGATAAGACAAATTTCAAACCGGAAAAACACATGAACGGCAAATGTTCTTTTCATGTTTCTTTCCACGATATAAATCCACTTTCTAAAGAGAAAAAATAAATAAAAAGGAATTAAACAAAATCCAAGCTCAAATCGGTAATATATACTCGTGCACTCTAAAGTTGGACCACAATTAAAACAACAAATTCTATGGTAAATTATTTCAACTCCGTAATTAAGGCGGTGTAAAATTAAATTAAACTGTTTAAATTAAATTAAACTGTTATTTTTTATTCAATCGGTTTGATTTTGTTTTTAAAATGTAAATAGTTTAGTTTAGTTTGTTAGGTAAAAAAATTATAATTAACAGTTTAGTTTACAATTTTGATAATTTTTAAATCAAACCATTTCAAACCGTTTATTTATATATAATATATTTTTAATATATTTTATTACTAATAATAAATATTTTTTTTTATGTTTAAAATGTGTTATACAATTTTTTATATGGATTGTAATATTTTTAATTTAAACTTCAAATTTTTTAAATTAAATTTAATATTATAATATTTAAATAATTAATTAAATTGATATTTCATTTATAATCATGTTATTTAATTTTTAATTAATTTATAATTTATAATATAAATAAAATAATAATAAAAAATAAACTGCTCCTGTTCATGAAAAAATTAATTTAATTTGTTATCAAACTAAACTGCTAGCTATAATTTATTTTAAATTTTTACAAAAATGCTAACTACAATTTATTTTAAATTTTTACAAAAATACCATCCACAGCGTATACCCCTGCCTCTAATAGCCATTTACAGGTTTAAGAATAAAACACAAAAACTGAACACCACTACCACATCTAAAAGTTCAAAAAAAAAAAAAAAACAAACAAACCAACCCGAGTTCACTATACAATAATTTCTTTTTTTCATTCTAACAAATTATTTATCAAACAAAGTCCATAAGGAGTGAAAGAAAAAAAAAAAACAAAACAAAACAAAAACAAAACAAAACAAAACATAAACCAAGAAATGCATCCAATTCTACTTGGCTCATCGCTCAGCTTTCCACAAGAATATTTACATCAGTTCCTCCTACTGTCAACTCCAACTACAATACCTTTCAGGGAGAAAACTCATAACCAAATCTAATCTATCAATCCTTCACTCCAAGAAACTAGTAGCCTTATTCAACTTTAGTAATCTCTGAGTTCAAAACTGGCACGAAGTACCGAGCCTCTGTCTCTGCCTCTGACCTCTGGTCACAGATTTCCGATTTTCAAATGCAGGGTTTAGCAGATCTTGAAACTTCTCTAGAAACAGTGACCATTCATCCTCGTTCATATCTGCCAGCTTCACAAAGCTCATGCTAGCAGGAAGCTGCTCATTGGCACTCCTGTGCCCAGATGATGTATTCACCATGTATCCAATTTCTTGTTTAGGTCCAACATATTTCATGTGATTTTGGTTCTTCTCACCTAACAATGTATTCTTCAGTGACATTGAAATGTTTGAAATCGTTGGGATCCTTCCAGGATCAGGTAGATCTGTAAATCTCTGTTGCTCTTCTTCCTCACTTTCCTCCTCCTCCTCAATGCATTCTTCCAATTTAGAGAGTGCAGAGCGGCCATGTCCACTCCCATTTCCGAAATGGAATGGTGCTCTGGTCATAATATCTTCAGCTGCCATCTTTGGTGTAACATCTAACTCTATTTCCTCATAGTCTATATCAAATTGATACTCCTCATCTCCGAAATCAGCCTTGGGAGACAACACTTCCCTCTCTACTATCATCCTCCTTGCCTCCAAACAAACAACTTCAAGTTCACTGGGCTCCTCCTCACCGCTGCGAAACTCCCGAGTCATCATCTCACCAATTTCAGCAAGACAGAGACCAGCAGCAGCAGCCTCCTTGAGAAATATGGTGCAGAGGACCAACACCCTGAGACAAGCATCTCGAATCATGGGGAGCTCCCTTAGTAGCATATCACAATCCTTCTGTGGATCCAGTTTTTCTATGTATGCAAGCTCATCTTCTGTGAACGGAATTGAAGCCTGGGGCCAATGAATCCACTCAAAATATGGATCCTCCAAAGTTTCTGGCAGGCAGAGGCCATGATCAATTGGGATGAGCTCCACTTGACCAAACCTCCCAACACCATCAAGTTTCCTAACCAAGAGGTTCCCTGCATGCCTGTCTGTATTAAAAATCCTAATATCTAATATCCCTATACGATGCACAGCAGAGACAGGAAAGCTAGAAGTCCCATGATCACTTGCATCAAAATCATGAGGTATAAACTGTTGGAAAGATGCAATCTTGCTAACAAGCTTCTTCTTGTGAGGCTTGTTCCCATTCACCCCATCATTTACGTTAAATATTGAGTGAGTGATCTTTACCAAGGCAGTGGGTGGCACATTTGCAAAGTGCCCTTCATCAAGAAGGTAAGCTGCAACCTCTCTAAATCCAGTTTCCCCAACCCGCACAGAACGTTTCAAACCAGGTTGCCCAAGAGCTTTACCAACAAAGCCTTTTGGGTTGTTTGGAGCAAAAGGTTCTTCATCTGTTGGCTTCACAATAGCAACACTCTCACCGCTACAGTTCCTAAAATAATAGGCACCTCCCAGCCCGCTATGAACAGGAAGTGGATCAACCCCCATCTTGATCCCCTTCACAATTTCTTTGACCAATAGCTTTGCTCTAGCAAAGTGATCTGACTGTCCCAATATCTCAATAGGACCACTCTTATCTCTCTGCTGTAAATCCTTTCCAGTAGGTGAGAGACATGGAGTGGACGAGCTTCTGTGCATAAGGTTCCGAGTAAGGAGAAGGGGTGCATCATTACGGACAGCACTAAGATCATTCTTCAACACCATATCCCCAAAAGTCAGCGAGCTCTCATCAGTAGGGACATTAAGAGCTAGCTGCAATCTCCTCTTGACAGTATGGGCATTGTCACCACGATCTAAATCCATCCCCAAGACGCACCCAGTTTCAGTTTGCACAAAAACCCGTCTCCTCCCTGCAGGCTGTTTCCCTTCTATTCTATTGCTCCCAAGATACTCCCCACTGAGCGGACTGTTAAAAATTGCCACTGCCATCTGGGTCTGAACAGGGCTGTCCAATTTACGAGACATTAAATGAAGAGAGGAAGTAACTGTTTCTGTGGCCGGGAACAGAAGTGGCGGCCGAAGAGAGCTTCTTCCCTTCCAAGGAGGCGCCAAACTCCAACGCCACAGGTGAGAGAATGAATGCTAAATCTAATTCCAAAACATTCATCAATCACGAAAGAAACTTCAGATTTCCCCCAAGATTCTCTAAGCTACAAAGGCTCGTGATAGGAATGAAGGCCCAAAAAGTGGATATAGTCGATGCTAAATTGAACAAGCCATTCCGGAAGAGAAGGAGCAAAATGAATCTGCAGCATACCCACAATAATTTTAAAAATGAAACTTTAAAAACAAATAAAAGCGTAACAGTCTGATCTTAAATTAATTAAAAGCCTAATAATGATACTGCATAAGAAATTCATGGTTAAAAAAAAAAATTCTTTTTATGGAGAAGAAAAAACCATATCCAAAAAAAGCGAATATTATAACATTTTGCAAGAAAACACTGAGTTAGTGATTCCATGCGGCAAGTGCTAAATCTCTAAATGGATGAGTAATTTTCAGTATCAGTTTCCAAGTCCAAAATGAATAAGCTACTCCGAGCATTTAAATACGAATTGTTAACGATCAGATTAATGAACTTCATCAATAAGTTCATTAAAGAAATATAAACGGGAAAATATACCACAAATGAAGAATACACTCTGGTCGCTCAACTCGCATACAGCATCCAATATCAGATTCAAAGTCGCAATTCTCTCTACGATTTTTCCTAAGTGCCCAATAAGAAAATGGTTTAAATAATTCATCCAAATTAAAACTACTTCCCAAATCAAAATTAATACGAAGCAAGATAATCCAAAATCCATAAAACTTCAAAAGAAACACCAAATCCACAAACAGTGTTTGAATACCACTGCATTTTATTACACGGAAACACACATTCTAGCTCCAAAAAAGCCCAGAAACAGATTTGAGCCAAAGACCGTAACTCACCAGAATGCAAGATCTGGAAAAAAAACAGCGACGATCTCAAACGCCGAGAAACAACACGGCCAGTTTCAATCATAAACCTTCCGGACTTAAAAGAATCAAAGAGAGGAGGGAAAAAAATACACTAGCAAAATCCCAGTCCCCAGCATCGGAAGGAGGTTTCAAGAGGCAAGGAAAATCGTTCCGAGTTTACTCAGATAAATATTCTTGTCCGAGCCACAAAACCCTCTCCTATCTCACTCTCTCTCTCCTTCTCTATCTCTCGGTTGCTTCTCTTGCTTGCCCTGTGGTGCGCTCTCTCTTTCCCCAACACTTGCCCACTGGGCGTTCTTTAACTCAATGCTCTTAACCCTGGTTAAAAATATAACTAACCCTGGTTAATAGGTGACCACTCTCTCTTTTTTTTCTCTCTCTTCTTTCTGTTTCGAAGACTCTAGAACACGTTATTAGAGCCGCTGGATCCAGGGGCAGTGTGGGAAAATCTGGGCCGTTTGATGAATCTCGGTCTTGGGCACTGTGTACGGAAGGGAGGGAGGTTGGGTAGTAGTGACGTGGAGATAAGGGAATGGGTGAGTACGTGGCGTTGGGTCCCACTTTCTGAAATCAGGGCCTGGCAGTGTGTGTCAGCGAATTGTGGGGTTTCTTTTAGATTTGTAATTGAAATATTTAATATTTTAAAGTTAATTTTAATTATAAAATTTGAAGTTTAATCAGTCAAATTTAGTTTTGAGCATATAAAATTTATTAGTATATTATATTTTAGAGTATATTATT